>OZ018403.1:27774839-27953548 GCA_963969585.1 Drosophila helvetica | reverse complement strand
CGCATCAGCAAACACTGGACATGCACAATCACCGTTATGTTCATTTTGCAAAAAGGCAAACCATCGGCTTTACGCATGCGAAGAGTTTCGCTCCAGATCTCCAGCAGAACGACTAAACTGGGTACAAAGGCAAAAAATGTGCGTTAATTGTTTTAGAACAAATCACAAAACAAACGCATGCCCAGGTCGAACCTGCCTCAAGTGCGACAAAAAACACAACACGATGCTGCATCTAGAGACAGCATCATTCGCATCCACAGAACCAAAGGCACCAATGGTTTGTGCAGCAAGTAACAATAGTTACAATCTACTGGCCACAGCAAGAGTGGCAGTAGAAGCAACCAACGGACAGGTTGCTAACTTCAGAGCATTGCTAGACTCGGGATCACAGATAAATTTGATCTCTGAACGAATGGCATCAATGTTGTCGCTTAAACTTAATAACACAACATTGCGCATCGAAGGAATTGGAGGTCAATCAAAGACCAGCAGAGCACGAGTAAATGTGCTTATAAAATCCCTTCACAGCGGTTTTACGCAAAGAATTGAGGCGTTTGTACTGCCACAAATAATAGCAGATCAACCAGCTCATGCACTCGATTCGGTGAACTTAAACATACCAACCAAGTTCCCACTGGCGGACCCGAACTTCCATTACCCAGGAAAAATCGACATGCTCATCGGAGCAGAACATTATTATTCCCTACTCCTCCCAAATCAACATCACCTTAAGATAGGAGGCCCTTTGATGCAAAATACGAAATTGGGATGGATTATAGCAGGAAAAATGAAGTCTGCCCACAGTTCTTCGACCATTTGTGCAACGGGAATAAATGAACTCATGGAACGATTCTGGACTCTGGATAACCTTGAAACAGACGAAAAACACGCACACACACACATTAACATTTGGTGACCCCGACGTGAACATAACGGTGATTGTGCATGTCCAGTGTTTGCTGATGCGCAGGCCGTGCCTTTTGGCTCTTTCTTCAATGTTTGTGGCTTCCGACCACTTCCTAGAACTCGAATTCTCTGCTCCAGGAACTGAAGTATTGTGTCCAATGGCTGTATATCTTTTGAGCTTCCCAATGATTGCTCATACAAGGCCTTATTTTTGACATCTAGTTTGTTTCTGATTATGGCAATCAATATTGGATCCCATGTGGATATGTTGATGCCGAGCCCTTTTAAGGATGCAAGTGACTCTATTGTTGTTATGTACAACTCTTTCAATGACTTTGGATCGTCATTGATTGTACTATGATTGAGGAAACGGTTCAGTACCGTATTTGCAACATCTCTGGGATTGTTGTATGTTTCAACAAGAATGTCCCAGGCTATTAGATAGTTGTCCTCTTTTAGATCGATGTGTCGTATCAATCTTTCTGCCTCCCCAGAAACGGTGGTTTTAAGGTACCACATCTTCCGTACTGTGGGCATGTTTGTGTCATGAATCATACATGAGAATAAGTCGTAGAACTGGGACCATTTCAGTATGTCCCCATCAAACTTTGGAATGGTGATGCGTGGAAGCTGCGCGTCATCATTTTTTGATGTGGCTGGGTTCGCCAATGCCCTTTGAACGTCTTTTTCCAGTGATAGGTACGATTTTATGTCGTATCCTCCTTCTACTGGGTTCTCATATTCTTCATGAATGCTGAAGTGGACTTCTTGTGCTTGAGTCCATAGTGATTTTATCAAATCACTTGAGGAACGTCCTCCCGCCTCTGAAAATAGTTTCAGATTGCGTTTTATAGCTTCGACTATGGCTTTTTGTCGGCGACATAGCGAAGGCAATTTTCTGTAATCTACATTTGACTGCTGATTGAGGTCATTTTCCTTGGAGATGGGCTGACTTTCCCCAAGACTGTGTGATGTCTGTTCCAGCTTGTCCAGGTTCTCAGTAAAGATCGCAACGTATTTTTCATATGTTTTACGTAGGTCACTAGAGAACTCTATGTATTTTTCAGTTTTATCTTCTTCTCGAATTGTGGAGTCGTTTGTTTTGAAACGATTCCATGCATTTTCGAGTACTGATATTTTGGCTTGAAAGTATGAAGCTTTTTGCTTCCTTTCTTGAGAATCTTTTTTGAAGTTTCGAATGCACTTCGAGATTTCCTCGCCAAATTCCTGCTGCATATTGAATGCCTTTGTGGCGGCAGCTTGTTCCTCCTGTGGAATATCCATTCTGTCAATTCGTCTCTTTGTACTTCTGACCCGATGGGAGTGTTTTATTTGCTTTGCAGCTGGATTACGCTCCGAATCGCAACCGTTGTTGGTCAAAGAAGTACAAGCAGACTTGACCTATTGGATGGAGGGGGTTGTGCTGGTTCCAGTTGATGGAACGCAATGTTAATAAAAGCCAAGCTGCACGCATCACAAAACGTGTGGTATGCTCCGAGCTAGCCCAAGTCTTTGACCCATTAGGACTTTTTGCACCGGTGGTGGTCAAGGCCAAGATCTTCATGCAACAACTTTGGGAGTTAAAGCTGGACTGGGATGACGAATTACCGCTACAGCTCCAACACGAATGGAAAGACTACCGTGAAGACCTACAAGCATTGAACGAGATGCAGATTCCCCGGCACATCTATGACGGCAAGGTTCCAGTTACCCAAGAACTACACACCTTTGTAGACGCATCAGAAAGAGCCTATGGCGCATCAATATACGCACGCGCTACATACAAAAACAACCAAGTGTCAGTGCGACTGCTCTGCTCCAAGTCACGTGTGGCACCGACAGCCAAGCAATCAATACCACGGTTAGAACTTTGCGCTGCAGTCCTTGGTGCCGAACTCACACACCGAGTCCGAACGGATCTTCATATGGACATCAACACGGTTTCAGGATGTTTTTGGACTGACTCCACCATTGTGCTATCCTGGATAAACGCACCGGCATCGACATACCATACGTTTGTAGCAAATCGAATAGCCAAAATACAGGCATTGTCTAACCAACTACAATGGCGTCACGTTTCATCGACCAATAACTCAGCCGATGTACTGTCAAGAGGAATTGCAGCAAGCAGATTAGCCGATCACAATCTGTGGTTATACGGACCGCTATTCCTCCACGGATCCCGAGACAAATGGCCGACAGCAACAATCAGTGAGCCTACTAATCTCGAGAGAAAGGCGAAGCATGTCAGCTTGCCAATCACACCCAGCGCACTTGGAGAAGAACTATACACATGCAGACATAGCAACTCATTTTACAAGCTTCAACGCATTGTAGCATACATGTTACGCTTTTGCTACAAAACCAATAGAGCGGCTACAACGACACTCTGCACAGGAGAACTGAATAGTGCTCGCGCTATAATCTTGCGAACTATCCAACAAGTCGAGTTTACCGCAGACTTAAGGCAGCTACAGCGCTATAAGATTGTGGACAAAAAGAGCTCGATCATATCGTTATCTCCCATACTAGGAGAAGATGGGCTCATCCGAGTCGGCGGTAGACTAGAAGAAGCTCTACTTCCGTACAACGCTAAACATCAAATTCTACTGCCATACAATGATCCTATAGTCAAAATGATTATGCGAGAACTCCATGAGGAGAACATGCATTGCGGTGCCCAAGCCCTAAGGGCAATAGCAAGACAACAGTATTGGATCATCAACGACAAAACGATGGCTAGAAACATCATTCACAGCTGTGTTAGATGCACCAGAGCCAGACCAAAGCTAATGAATCAGATTATGGGCAATCTTCCAGCACAAAGAGTCACACAAGCACGCCCATTTCTTAATGCAGGCGTTGACTACTGTGGACCGATTGCGATCCACCATAAGATCCGAGGAAAAAGGCCAGACAAGGCATACATCGCCGTGTTCTGCTGCTTTTCCACAAAGGCAGTGCACCTAGAATTGGTGAGCGACCTAACCACAGATGCATTCTTGGCAGCTCTCCGTCGATTCTTAAGCAGGCGTGGGAAATGCCAGACTATTCATTGCGATAATGCAACCAACTTCATAGGTGCAAATAATCAACTAAAGGAATTAAAAGAAGCCATCTTCAGCGAAAAGGCACATGATCTAATAACGAATCACTGCAACAAAAGGCAAGTGGACTTCAAATTCATTCCTCCCCGGGCCCCATCGTTTGGAGGGCTTTGGGAAGCTGCGGTTAAATCAGCAAAAAAGCTCCTGATCACAACCACAAACACAGCATCCTTGACATTTGAGGAACTAAACACAGTAATAATTGAAATTGAAGCAATTCTCAATTCTCGACCCATTACTCCAATGTCAAACGATCCAACTGACATAACAGCGCTCACCCCAGGACACTTTTTGATTGGTGAACCATTGACAACCCCACCGGACGTCAACACTGAGCATCAAGAAAAAACACTGGTAAAGCGCTGGGAATTGGTGTCACGCTTAAAACATTCATTCTGGAAACAATGGTCTATGGAATACCTCCAAGAACTACAAACACGGCACAAGTGGAAAACCGCTTCACCAAACGTGCCCGAAGGACTACTTGTTTTGGTGAAGGAAGACAATCTTCCAGTAATGAAGTGGCCAATGGGTCGCATCATTAAGACCTATCCTGGCCAAGACAACCACGTCCGAGTGGTTGATGTTAAAACAGCATCAGGGGTATACAAGCGCTCCATCACTCGTCTAGCACCGTTATTTCCAGAAGACGTGGCGATCAAACGCTCCATCACCGTCACCAACGACATGGCAAGGCCTGATGAGCCACCACCACAGCGCAAAAAGGCAGTTGCACCTTCAATAATATCAACATTGCTAGTGATGCTTCTCATGCTTCCATTAGCGTTGTCACAGTCAATAAATGTGACACAATTCGCGACCAAACCTGGAATATTCTATGAGAAAATTGGAACCTCAAGAATGACAACGTCTGAATGGACCATGATCATATACTATGACTTGGATCCATATTGGAAAGATATGCAAGTAATGTCCACCGGAATGTCCGAACTAAGACACATGTGCCCGGAACTAAAAAATGTTCCAGCGTGCAACTCCATATTTCAACATTTTCAACATTTGTACAATGAGCTACAAACAGGAAATATGTTAATGAAAACCTCTCGACAACGCCGATCACCGCTTGATATAGTAGGAAACGTGGCAAACAATTTGTTCGGTGTTCTTGACTCCAAATACGCTGAGAAAATGGCCGAAGTAATCGAAAATGTAAAAACAAACGAAGACTTTCTACTACATCTACTGCGAAATCAAACCTCGATTGTCGACTCCACAATCAATGTTGTCAGGAAAGATAAGTCAGCAACGAACAATCGCCTGAAGGTGTTGGAACGGCAAGTGGCTACCATCAACAGAGAAAGAGGAACATATCACGGCGATCATCTCACTCAGGCATACCTAGGACTCACAGCACAATTAACTCTGTTGACAACGAGTCTTCAACGTATGCAGTCCGATATAGCTGATGTACTAATCGGTATTCACCATCGGACAATAAGTCCTACGCTAGTTTCTCCTGAACAATTAAGAGATCAACTAGACCAAATACGGGATCATTTGCCACCCGATCAAATGCTGCCGGTTACAACAAAAAATGTCATTCATCTATACAGAATCATGCGGGCCGAAGGAACACCAACTGCAAACCACGTCATATTCAAGGTAACGCTACCTCTAGTTTCAACAGCTCAGCTTGAAACTTTCAGCATCATCCCAATTCCTACCTGGGACTCAACAAGTTGGAGCTTGTTCGATCTCAAAACAACTGTTATTACAGTAAACACACATCGAGATCAGTTCATGGGTTTTACTCCAGAGGAATTTCGACGCTGCTTCAGACTGCCCAACGAAGAATTCATCTGTTTTGATCATCAAACGGTCTTTAACGTTGATAATCGCTGCGAGTTCCAGTTGTTTAACAACAAAACAACAACATTATGTCACGTCATTCATTCAAAGGCGGACATGTTGTGGACAAGAACTCAGCAACCGAACAAATGGATCTTTGCAACACACTCTACAATGAGACTCCAAGCAGTCTGCAACGGATATCCATCAACCATACAGTTGGAAGGAACTGGCTTACTTTCGCTATCTCCTGGATGTACTGCTCGCAACACAGAAATAAGCATCAGCACCTTCAGCACTACAAACAGCGAGGTAAAATCAATCTACACTCGATTTGGAGACATAAGTTCAGCGGTGACATCTCCTTCACCACCAATGGTACACCAGCTGAACCAGACTTTAGACTATCTTCAAGAACTTGATGATCTACGCCAGCAACTAGCAGCAATCAATCAGCACGAGCTGCCACACCATATCACCGCAGTGCAGCACCACCAAATTGCTGCCTATGCTGCCCTAGCCATGTCAATTCTATTGATTATTGGCTACATTTTCCGGAAAAAGTATCGATCATGGAAGCCCCGGACATCAACCCAAGAACGGCGTGGATCTTCAGCTCCTACCCCAAGGTCCCGCCAATTTTCCATCAACTTAGGCGATGGTTGAACACCAGTTCAACGGCCGGGAGAATGTTCAGTCGGGGAATTATGCATAAGTAACACGATACATACAGACATAACAATGTTGACATATTATGTAATACACATGACACTTTTACCAAAACAACAACTTCACCCGGGCAACAGGAAGTATGACGACTCAGCATTATAGCTGAGTCAACAATAAACCGCCTCGGCAGCGAATTCTGCTGACAATGCGATCATTCCTCAGAGACCAACAACACTGGTGCAATTGCTGACCATCACAATTGCCCAATTTGCACACCAGTCAATAAAATCATATTAAATCAATATTAATTTCACATTAATTATTGTTTTACCATTTTACCATATTCTTATTAAATCAGCACTTTTTGTACCTTTTGTTACCTATAAATAGAGTTAAGTTTTGTTGAATAAAATCAGTATCAGAAACAGTACCAAAGCTGCCTGTCACTCAATTCCCACTGCAATCATCATAGGCTGTCGCTGTGTCTTCAGACCCTCACTTGCACATTACGGGATACCATTTCCATCGCAATCATCAGAGGCTGTCGCCGTGTCTTCAGATCCTCAATTGCGCACCACAGGATACCCTCTCCGCAGTCCAACTGGTTCAAGTTCTAGTTGCGACGACCTAACTGTAGACGGTTTATGTACCGTATACAACCCAGCTTCATACACGCACACACACACATTAACAGTAAGTTTGATGGTTTAGAAGTTATAACCCTTTGATGTTTGAAAAGTGGTCTGGTTCATTTAAGCTGTGAGCCACTGTAATGCTGAATTCACACAGGGTAATGAATGCTTAATGGCTACTGGACAACAAAGTTCCACTGATGAAATGGATTTCGCAGTCACCAGACCTAAATCCTATAGGACACCTTTGGGGGATCTTAAAGAATAGGATTGATGGCTATAAGTCTAAAAATGTGTGATTACTTTTGAATTCACATAAATTGGCGCTCTTACGCTCAAAATACGAAAGATTTGTATACCCGGTACTCGAAGATTATAGGGGTATATTAGATTTGTGGAGATAATGGTTGTGTCACACCCAGAAGGAAGCGTTTCCGATCCCATAAAGTATATATATTCTTGATCAGCATCAATATCTGAGTCGATATAGCTATGTTTATCTGTCTGTCCGTCCGTCTTTATTAGCCCCTATATCACAGAGACTATAAAAGCTAAAGCGACCAAATTTTGTGTCCAGATTCCTGCATTTCACACCGTTACAAGTGTATTTTAAAATTTCGCACCGCATACAATTTTGAAGATACGAGAACACTAAAAACGCAGAAGCATAGACAATGACCATATCTATCAGAGTGTTGAATCTGGATCAGATCGGATCATTTTGCCACGACCTTTTCATCTAAATTGAGCAATGATACAACATTAGAAGCATTTCTCTTCCCCCCCCTTTGCACAAGCTTACGCGGGCCGCCCACACGAGTTCTTCCTTCAATGCTTCGTTTGCAAGAGATTTAGCTTTGTTTAATTTGGTTTTCAATTAACAATCTGCAAACTCTTTTGACGGTCTTCCAACTGAACATACGTGTTTCTCCGGTGCAAGACATAATATACAGTCCCATCTAACCACTGCTTATTATACTTTTCGAAGTTTGGCAATGTTCTATTGCTTCTTTTCAATTTTTCCAGCAACGCGCTTCCAAATGTTCGTATCTTCCTTTGTACTTCTTTGTATTGTTCTTGAGAATAATCATTATTATTAAACACATTGTTAAATAAGTAATTCTCAACAATACACTTTTTGGTAGCAACCTTTTCGTTGTACCAGAAACAATTATTCGTCTTGGGATAGACATTTAAAAGATATGAAATTACTGTTAGTTAGGACAGCCGTTGGCAGATCATATTGGACATAGTGACCCTATCGCACTCGTCTGACAAGATGCACTCCACCAAACAATGTAATAAGTGTTTAGAACCAAACTTTTTCAAAGGTCAACTTCTACAGCTATTTTAAACTAATACATGTAACAAAACGTAAAATTCACATTTTTAATAAATAGTTACAAACCTATTAGGAATTAGGTATTAGGAATCGATAACACACGAAAGTTTTAACTGATTCTGCTTTGAAATTTTGATTTAAATGGAGCTAGATCGGTCATTTCGCTCATTGTGCACTAGGGCCCTATGCTTAACCCATGTAAAAAAAACTGTCTGAGAACACGCAGAGAAACAAGACGCACCCCCCGTGTATTCGCAGCCTTCAGTGCAAAAGGAAAAATATAGATGACCTATTGATCCATTAAGATAAATTTGACACCATTACTATGGAAATTTAGATTAGACTTCCTTATAAATAATTTTTTTGTAACCCAACCCTCAAATTTGTCTCAGAAAAAATTGGTCAGGGCAAATTCACTTTCCGGATTCGTGGCAACAGCTGACGAAGATCGATTCGTTTATCGGAACTGGCAAAAATACATATTTGCACACAGCAGCACAAAATAATAATAAATAACATGCGCATAACAGAACGCTGGGCTGAAGACTGATGTTCCCCGCCAAATTGTAATCATTTTTTCTACTGATACACTAAAGCAAGAGCATTTCAAAGTTTCCTGGGGATGTTGGGTTTCTCAAAGAGCGCACAATGTCACTTTTGCGTGTACGTTACGGATATCAGCGCAAATATTGATATTAGATTAGATCAAGCCTAATTTTTCACTTATTTTATGATGGGAAATTAGCAGAAGTGGCCTACTAAGATAGAATAACCCTATCAATTTGATCTTGTTTTTGCCGGATATTTTCTATGTGCAGAAACTTGGTAAACGGATCATCATTTGGACCCGTTTGAACATTTTAGAAGGATAATTAAAAGCGTATTTTCTCGAGTTTCAATCAAAATTTTTAGTTTCAATCAACATTTTTAGTTTCTATCTACTTTTCCTTAATTAATAAATTGATGGCAGCACACAGTTAGTAACCGAAACTCATATTCATAAATCAATGGAAATACAAGTGTCATAAAAGTGTAATAACGTCTAGTTTGTAACTAAATAAAAGGTTGCATTCAATGTAAAAATAGTTAAAACCTAATATGTTACTTTAAATTGGATTAAGGAATTGGGCTCAAATTAAAAAAATTCGTATTGTCTTAACAACGTACCCAAGTATATACAATTTGTGGTAATTTAAGTTTGGCGGCTTGGGTGATATTTTATTGATGTTTCTGCAATCCAGAGAGGCGATCGTCGGTTGCAAGAGTGGTTTTGAGAAAAGGGCTAATTGACGTTGTACCCCGACTACGTTCCATAGACGATTAATTTTGTTCTAATATAAGATGAAAATAAAAGATATATTTAGTAACAACACATTTAATTTTTATACAAACAAAAAAAATTGATCTTAACAATTAACACACTTTATACATACATACATAGTTATTGGTTCACATGTAGATGCACAGGCATGTCACAAAGTTCCGATATGACAGAAAAATATTAATTTAAGCCGCATAAATTGATTTTTAGCGTATAAAGTATTCTTTCAATTATATAAATGCAATTTAAAAAAAAGGGCCTGTATTTCATGCTTGAAAAAACACAGGTGTACATATATGTATGTATATTAATGTATTAAAGTCAAAAAATGTAATGCCGCATGCAATACATGTACGCACATTTATGTCTGTGTATAAGAATACATAGACATAATCGAACGTCATACGCATGTATTTCAATCTGTTGGTAATATAAAAACACCACATTAGCTTGGTTCTTAGTTGTTTTCATCATATAAAAGAGCTTTTTAATGGATACTCACGTCGTTGTTAAAATCGTCGGCGTGTATAAAGTCTAAAACTCTTATTTTATCAATGTTAACCGCCAAGCATTACCGAATGAGTTCTGCATAATAAGTAATGTGGCTGAAAAGGAAAGACGAGAAGTTAAGACACGATTAAGTTAACAATCGAACTCGGGACAGCGGAATTAGAACAAAAAAAATTAAATAACAGGGTGAACATAATGGACATTTTGTTACTCAGTGTTTCAAATGTTCCACTATCTGATAGAAAGGTTCCGATTGTCGCATTAGACATCCGTCATTCGAATTGTATAACGTTGAAGCTCCTTTAAGCCGTTGTATGTTGCTCAGAATTAAGAACAGCTAAACTTAGCCTACGATACGTCTTCTTTGGGAACATGCAGAATAATTTTTCGCTAAGATGTTTACTACTTTTTCAATATTTGGCTACTATTTAAGGTTCTCTAAGACTGCGATTACACTGTGGCTGCGTCTTATTTCTTTGTGTCTTCCCAGATGCGCAGTTCTTTTTACATAAGCCTGTTACTCGGATAAGCAAATTTTTCTTGCGACAGGAAGTAGCCTATATTTTGCTCTGTGACCAGCGTGACCAGATGTGCATACACTACGGCTGCACAGTTTTGAGTTTGTTTCCAAATAAAACTAGTTAAAAATGCAAATTTTGTTTGAAAGCAAGTCGGATGTACCACTTATGGGCTCTGTGGCCCTGGAGAACAACAATGCACATAGAAAGCTCATCCATATGGAACAAATTAGTATCTATTAAATTATAAATAAATAAACTGAGTATCGGGTATAAAATTGATCAAAAACAGTATCCATATAATCGGCTTCAATGAGATAAAATTTCTTTTCATTATTGCACTTTCCTGGCAGAACTCCGCAAGCCGCTTCCCATTGGTCTTCTTTGACGAAAGAATATAGAAAATTTATATTTTCTACTCGAGCCCAGCAAATACCTTTTCTTTTCTAGGGAATATCCTTGCCTTTACAGTATTAGTCGGTCATTTATTTGGCTTATCTGCAAAACATAAAAAAATCGTTGGAGATTAACGACGAGGATATTATATTATTATTAAAGCAAATCGAGCAGAGGCAGGTGATATGGAATTTGGCGGACAAGAAGAATTTCGATTCGAATGCAATATTTATATATATATATATAGATATATATATATAAATATATATCTATCTGTCTATACATATATATATTGCACATTTTGCCAGCAGAACTTTTGCTGATCTGAGTACTAGCACTAACCATACAATACATAGATGTGCCATTTCATACAAACGGCTGTCGCAAGCGAAGTCTGAGAAATGTAGTACCAAACGTTCGGCTCGGTACTACAACTGTTCGGCTCATGACGCGGCGCTAGCCGAAGCCGACAGCAACGAAGCAATGGCATTGGTGTGTGTGTTATTATACACAACAAATTTTTGATTGTAGGCATTGTCAGTTCTTGGGCTCTTGGGTTTTTGGTTTCTATTTTATTTTGTTTTGCTTCAGCGTATTTGGATGTATTAGTGCACATATATGCTCACGTACATTGTCTAAGTATTGCTGCTGGTAGAACGAAATTTCTCAATTCCCTTAAGATTCTTGGATTTCTGTGCTCTTGTTACCCTTTACTTTAGCATTTTTAGAGTCGACACGTTTTGAAGACACTTGCCTTATAACATCAGAATAACTCTTGTTTTGTATATGCTCTAGATGATAATTTTGTTTAATATAGAAAATATCAATATAATGAGCGGATTTGCATATGTAAATATATACATATAATATATTTCATACATAACTCCCATTGGAATAATTGTCCATTAGAGTATTCAGGGTGCAAATTGTGAATAAGCAAATAATTTTCATTTAATATATATATTTGTATATAATTAAGTCGTATAAACATAAAGACTATACAGTTTGTACTATATATACACATATGTATATTTAATTGTCATGGTGGGGTAGTCCGACTCTCGTGGCCATGCGGCCGATGACACAGTGCCCCGTTATAACTCCCGTCAGTGTGCGCACCTGGCTTTTCCTGAGACTCAGGAGAGTCTCGGTGCGCTTATGGTCGTAATGAGGTCAAAGCGAGCGTGGTGTTCCACCGTATGTCGGCTCTCGTTCTAGCTAGGCCCATCATCTGCGAGATAATGTCTCGCTAACCGCATCCGCAATCGGCTTTGCCGATCCTGCTCTGGCACACTCATCGGCGCTCTCGTTTCCCGCGATGTTACTGTGACCCGGAACCCGCGTGAGTGAGTGTGTACTGATTTGGTTAAGTCCTTCCACTGTCTCGCGCTTGCCACACTGCATATATCTCTGCCTGGAATACACTGCACCGATCAGGTAGTCTTAGGGATATGTTGGTCGCCAGATCTTCGCAGAAGATCCCTGCTCCTGTCCCCTCGGCTGTCTTTGAGCCGTAAGTGAAGATGGACAGCTCGCTCCCTGTCCGGTATGTGTCCCCTGAATTTTCTTTTCCACGAGAGCTCTGGCACACAATAGTCAATCAACCTCACCGTTCCACTCTCTTCCTCACGGAGTATAGTGGCTTGGCCGTAGTGCGATGGCTTGAATAACCGTGCTGCAAGTAGTCTCGCGGCACTTGCCTCCACCTGGCACTTAAGATGAATGTCTGTCGGTGTCAGATTCAATATGGTGTCAAGAGCCGCCTGGGGGGTGGATTTAAGAGATCCGGTGACCCCGAGGCATGCTACTCGTTGGACTCTACGGAGGTTTTCTAGGTAGGATTTAGTGTTGACTGCCTCCCACCATACCAAACCTTCGTATGTCAGAATGGATCGTACAACCGCTGTATACAACCAATGGATGATGCGTTGTTGTAGGCTCCATTTTCGTCCGAAGGTTTTCCTACAGGTGTAGAAAGCTGCCATTGCCTTTCTCTTTCTTTCCTCCGTGTTCCGTTTCCATGAGAGTTTGGAGTCAAGGATGACGTCAAGATACGCCCCGATCGCGGGAAGTTTGAAACTCGGTATCTCATATCTACGTGAGAACAGCACCATTTTGGTTTTCTGGGGGTTCACCCCTAGGCCGTTTTGGAGTGCCCATCTTTCGGTCGCTCCTAGTGCAGATTCCAGCAGTTCACTGATTGTGGAAGGAAACTTGCCCGTTACCAGTATCACTAGATCGTCCGCGTAGGCCGTGACCGTATGTCCACTTCTCCTCAGCTGCAGAAGAAGGTCATTGAGAACTAGGTTCCACAGTAGTGGGGATATAACTCCTCCCTGTGGGGTGCCTCTTGTGACCGCTTTCCTCCAGGAGGAGATACCCAGGTTTGCATTTATCGTTCTGCTCCTGAGAACGCTATCCAGCCATCTGGTTACCATCCAGTGTGTGCCAATATTGGCTAATGCAGCTGTAATTGACTCGATCCTGACGTTATTGAAGGCGCCCTCTATATCAAAGAAGGCCGCCAGTGCGTATTCCTTATGGCTAAGAGTCTTTTCAACTTGCCCAACTACTTCGTGCAGTGCGGACCCCACTGATCTACCGTTAAGGTATGCGTGTTGAGCGCCGCTGAAGACTCGTTCGTTGAGCATAGATCTTATATGTAGATCCATTAGGCGTCCCATCGTTTTCAACAAAAACGAGGATAGGCTGATTAGTCTGTAGTCTTTGGGTGAGACGTGGTTTATCTTCCCAGCTTTGGGAATGAAGACCACTCTCACCTCCCTCCATCCTTGGGGTACGTACTCGGTAAGAAGGCACCCTTTAAAGATTCTCTCCAGCCACGGCAGTAGGTGTGAACATGCCATCTGCAGCATGGCTGGTCTGATCTCATCTCGCCCCGGGGACTTGTAGGGACTGAATGATTTAATGGCCCATGTGATCTTGTCTGGGGCCATTATTTCTCGTACGAGGTCCTGGCATTCCTCTCTCTGTTGCTGCACTACGTCGTTGGCTGGCGGATTATTTTCGCCGCTGGGAACGCTAGAGCAGCCAGGGAAATGGGTTTCCATTAAGAGCTCTAGGGATTTTTAGCTGCTTTCCGCGAACCTACCGTCCTGGTTCCGCAGTAGGCCAGGTGTGGTAGGCGCCTTTGACATCACTCTCTGAAGCCTTGAGGCCTCGGTGGTGCTGTCTATTGATTCGCAGAGGGCTGCTTATGATTCCGTTTTCGCTCTCCTACAGGAACTTTTGTAGACATTGAAGCTATGATGATATGCATCCCAGCCTTCCGGTGTGTTCGTCACTTTGGCCTTGTTGAAGAGTTTCCTCGACTCCTTCCTGACTTCGCTCAAGTCTCGTATCTACCATGAGTTGCTGATAGACTTTAATGGTCGGCTGATCGGGCAGGATATAAGAAACGCCTTCTGTACCGCTTCCTCAAGTGCCCCCGTGTGGAGGATGTCACCTTGGGGGAGGTCGGGTAGCATCCTCTTCACGGTTTTTGAGAAGCGAGACCAGTCTGTCAGCTTGGGATTTCGGTATGGACTGACCTTTTCTCTTTCCCATTTGATATTGTATAGTATCCTGTAGTGGTCCGAGAAGGAGCACTCGCTGGACACGTGCCAATCCTCAATGGCGAGGGAGCCGCTGTTCGAGGCCAAGGTTATATCTATAACCTCTGCACGGTTCCTGTTGCGGAAAGTGGGGCGGTCTCCCCGGTTACACACAACAAGATTTGTGGACAGGATGTACTCAAACAGCGACTCTCCTCTAGAGTTCGTACCCGTACTTCCCCAGAGGGAGTGATGGGCGTTGGCATCACAACCTAGGACTATATCGTTGCCCTACTTCCGCGCTTGACGGACGAAGGCCCTGACATCCTCCGAGAGTGGATCTTCTTCGTCGTATGGCAGATAAGCAGAGGCCAGGTATAGGCTTTTCCCGTCCTTCCTCTCGCATAGTGCCACCGTTAAGTCCGGACTGCTGTACCTGGAAGACAACAAAACATTTAGGTCGTTCCTTACCACGATACAGATTCTTGGCTTACCTGCAGATTGTGGTGTGAGAAGCGGTAACCGCGACCACTCAAACCCCCAACCCTTTCACCTACGATCCAGGGCTCTTGGATGAGGGCCACGTCTACCGTCTTCTCATCCATAAACCGCAGTAGGTCTGCCGATGGTACACTTGAGTGATGCAGATTAATCTGCACCACCTTCATGTTCTTCAACGGGCCTAGGTCTACGCGGAACTACCACCGCTAGGGTGCCCATACCAAAAGATATGCGGCAGTTCGCTGCAATGAGCTTGGCAAGGCTGTTCTGGGCAATACTGATCCAGAGTTCCTTACCCATCCCCTTGTCACGCACTATCACCCTTGTGATGGTCCAGTCAGTCGTCTCCAGGGTCCGTTTCCGAGCCTTGATCAGGACTAGCGTGTCGTCCTCCGCCTTGATCGGGGGAGGGATCCACACCTTAATGATCGTTCTCGTTGGAACCTGGCCCGTGGGTAACACACAGAGTGCCGCTCCTGGCCAGAGTTCACCAAAGCGGTGAACCGTAGTCTTGAGAAAATCTAGGCTTGGCCACTGCCTTGCCTCCCTCATACCATTTGATCCCCTTAAACTCGCATACAAACGGGTTGTCAGCGCGAACAATGGCATCCTTCATGGCGCTCAGTATTGCTGACTCTGCAGTCAGCCAGTTGCCGTCCGAGATCTTTCCCTCTGGGTGACCGCGATCGATGATAGCTACCTGCAGTTCAGGCGTCGAACCCAGGCTGGCCAGAATATCCTCTGGTCTAGCCCGTTTCGACTCGGAAGCGTTTATGGAGTTATCCGTCCTCTGGCGCTTGAACCTTGGCTACCGGCCAGTCGGTTCCACCGATGCCTTCTGTTCAGAGGGCTTTGGTGTTGCCTTGGCACTCGCCGCGTTCCGCGCCTGAGGTGTGGTCTTCCCCTTTCGCTTCCTGTTCCTTTTCCTCCCTTGGGCTTTCGCCGACGGTGGCTTTGAGGCCCGATCCCTCGCGGTCAGCGTGTCGGGGGGTCGCCGGCCAAGTCCCCGAAGGTACTTGGATGACGCCCTGTCTCCCGACAGCTGTTTGCGCTGGCTCTTTGCCTCACTCTTCGCCTTCACCGCATCAACAGATGTGAGGACCGAGGGGCCCTGGATTTCGGGGTCCGTGACTTCGGCCACCGCCTTCTGCGATTCCTCGTTATGTCCAAGACGAGAGAAGGCCCTAGCCAACTCTGCATCCGACACTGAGGGACCTGTGAAGACGAAGCTTCCGCCTGTGGTTCCCGGTTCCAGCTCCTCCGACACCTCTTTCTGCCTACGGATCTGGCCTTTGCTTGTGGCATTTCGCGAGTTAACAGCCAAGCAGTCCACTGATACCTCGGGTTTCTTATTGCAGTCACTGTATTTCGACGCCGGGGGGCCTGCGTGCGCACCCCCAATCACTGCTGGTACTGGGTCTCCGACTCCCTGCACCATAACTGCTTTTTCATTAGAGGACATTCCTACATAACAAAAAGCGTTTTAACCCTACCGCCAGGGGATGAGTTACTTTTAGCTTCGGCGCTCCCCCTTGACCTGCCCGGCTTGGGTGGCCCTTCCGGTAGCACACGCTACCGCCGGTATAGCTCTTGGGTTCCTTACGCTTACTAAGCCCACTCATCGCGACAAGAAGGTAGCTCGCGAGGAGGAAAAATTACTGCCAAACTCCATATAAAAAAAACTGGGCCAGGAATTTTTCGCTTGTGTTTTACTTTCCTCAGTATCCAGCAAGCTGAACGAAATCCACAGATTCTTTTCGATGTGGACTCAGAGATCAGCTGGTATTCCCGACAGTAAAATTTATGCGCCTATTATTACTGAAGTGAATGTGAAAGATGCAGTCAAAAACTGTTCGAAAACCAAAAATTGAAATGCAAATGTTCAATGTGAGAAGAAGATTGCTTTAATAAATTCAGTTCAGGCAAGGCAATTCCTTTGGCGGATTACGGAAAAAAAGCATTTTGATCATTTTGACATTTTGGTGCCTCCGTCAGCGCTGTACTTCCTCCTATTTTTTGTTTTCAACAATATATGCCGCCACTAACACAATAAATTCGTCATCAAAGTCAATTTTTCTCCTTTTTCAATTTTAATTGAACTATCCTATTTGGCGCTGTTTACAAAATACAACAAAGTCAAAACAGTGTAACCGTAGAGCATGCACATCTGGTCACACTGGTCACACTGCGCAAGAATATTTTGCTCGTCTGAGTACTAGGCTTCACACACGAAATAAATAGCAGATTCCTGGCAGTAATTTTCCGCGGTGCTGGATACTAACCTTTAATTTTTCATTTATTTTTCTTATCTGATTACTCATTTGAAAAATTATTGCGCAAGATATTTCTGACGCAAGAATTACAGGCATGCATTTCTATCGTTTCCATACGAATATCATCAATGATTCTGTCGCAAGAAAACTTTTGCTTATTCCTCTCTCGTAGTGTTCAGACGCGTTTTTCCTTTGCGCTGCGCTCATTTTTTACTTATTTTGTATAAACAACCGGTGTTTGTCCAAAATAAACCTTTAGCGAACTAACAAATTAACTTGCTAACATAAAGTCTATCCTGAATCGCGAGTGCATGCCTATTTACTGTGTAAAACATAGTTTAATAATTCTTTTTTGCGTCGGTTAACATTGTGTTTTTGTTGTTGCTTTTCGTAAGTACACTCTCACATTGAATTTAGCCCGCTCTCATCTTGTAGTCTGTGCTTTAGCATCACTCTCTCCGTATAACCCAAACATAAATAACTGTTCTTCCTCTCTCGCTCTCGATACTTTCTGTGCAGTAGCGCTCTCTCTGTCTCATTGCAGCTGCTGCAACCGCTCTCCTCTCTGCGCTCAGTTTTTACTGATTCCGCTTTAAGCGTTTGCCTGGAAATCTGGTCTGATTTCTTTTTGTTTTGAAATAAATTTTGTTTCTCTATTGTATTTTAAATGGAATCACCTATTATTTGTACCAAAAAAACATGCAAACAGTTGGTCACCCCTGCTCAGCCGAGTATCCCCTGCTATCTTTGCGGAAAAGCAATGCACGCAAAAAGCGCTTTATTGGTGACAAACATAAAAAAAAATAAATCTTTCCTCTTTATAATATACGTAAAGATTAAATTGAGTCTATACGTTTTTGTTGCGTTTCAAGCGCGTTTGTCCGATTTCCCGAATTTTTCAGCCCTGATCTGACTATCGTGTAACTATCACCAGTAAAAAAACAAAACAACAAAAAACGTATGTGATAATGGAGAAAAAAGGTAAGCAAACACATATTTCTTAAAAACAATACTTTTAATCCAATTGTATCACTAGATACGAGATTCGTTTGGTCACCTTAGCCTTACAGGAATTCCTGAACTTTTGGAACATTAAAAAAAAAAAATAAAAAAATAAATGAAACAAAATGTACTGTTTTAAACTTTTATTTATATTTATTCTCATGAAATTTCTTTTGACACTGCAAATAGACTCACATAGTTACGATATTCCGCCGAGGATCCTAGGCAATAAAGGGCTATGGCTATTCTCTTTTCCAAAGGGATTGTAAGTCGAAAAGGAGTGTATTTCTTTCGGAGATTGGGCAACAGTCCAACAAAAATGTTAAAAGCATGCCTTTCCATGCAGAAATTTTCCTTAAAAAATTCCTCCTCCCAAAAAGATCCATATTACGGCTTTTATAAATTGGGATAAATTATTTAATATAAAATAGGAGCACTAGAAAATGAAATGCTAATTCCTTACCAGGGTCCAAGTGCTTTTTTATGAAATTTGATTGGTTACTACTGCTGGCATCACCGCTGGTGTCCCCGGCTACGTCGGAGTGTGGCATGACCATACCCGTCATCTCACCCGGAGGAAGCACGGCCGAGGAGAGTAAAGACGACGTAGTGGTGATGAAGTGGCAGCCAACGCTGGCAAAAGAAGAGGTGGCAGCGACGGAAAGTCAAACGGCAAACGCTGCAGCGACTGGGCTCCAGCGGCAGGGCTTCCAGCGGCAGTCCCGGGCTCGAGGGGACACGGCCAGAAGAGGCATACTTGGGGGAGAGGATCCCAACAGGAAAGTACACGCCCTAGGGGTAGAGGTCGGGCACGGTACGAGCGGATCAATATTCATAAAAACAATATTCTCGGAAAAGGGGAGTTTTCCGCTACCGGAAGAAAGAGGGTAGTGTGAGGAACCAGGTTCCCCAAAGGCTGAATAAGCCGGAACTATCGAGTAGGGCGGACGGCCCGGATACCACGGATATCTAGTGGCGCCCGATTCGCCGAGGGTCCGCTCAGAGAGCCGCGGATAAGCGGATAGGTGAGCGTGGGCGGCGAGAGAGGCCGACAGCGGGATGACAGGATCGGGCCAGCAGTGGTTCGACGCATGCCCAAATATGGTTATGCGATAAGCCGATGGAAAATCACTGGCGCTGGGGGTCCCGTTAGGGTCGGCCTATATAAGGAGGCTGGCGCCTCCAGCCAGTATCGATTGTGCACGCGCGAGTGAAGAACATAGTGTTCGGACCGAGATTAACCAACGGGAGAGTAGAGACCGAAGAGTGAAAGCAAGTGATTCGAGGAAAACGGAGGACTAGGCCCAAGACCGTTCCACCATAGGGGAACAGCAATTAGCCAGTGACGATTATTGAAACGAGCGAACCATCGTGTGCGAGTTTGTGTGGTGGATCAAAGCACCATTGCTTGCGTGTAGCGCACTCCTTGGGCAGATCTAAATCTTTATCAGGCGTGCCCGGCAAGTTAGCTACTTCTCTGAGCAGATTATTTGGCGTCAGGGGGCTTCCGGGTCCGCATGCACCAGCAAGTGCGTAAGCGGACGCGAATTCACGATGTTATTCGCCTTGATCAGAAAACTCACCAGTACGTGATCCCTCGGCGCCTCCTTCAGTGTGTGGCGCAGGACCCTCTTGACGCAGTGCATCATTCGTTTACAGACTCCTCCTTCAGATAGATTCACGGGGAAATTCAATACCCACTCGATGCCTCTGCCTGATAGCTTCCCTGTCAGCTCCGATGAAGTTCTTGCCGTTGTCGCTACGCAGTCGATGTATTGGCCTTCGAGGGCAGACAAAATTATTAATCGCAATTATACAGGAATCCGTAGACAGGTCATGCGCCAGTTCCAGACGTATCGCCTTGGTTGTCAAGCACGTGAACAGGGCGACCCATCGCTTCTCACTGTGGCGCGAAACTGTCATCAAGAGTGGTTCAAAGTAATCCTGTCCAGTATTCTTGAACGGCCAACCATTGGCTTCCTAGCAGGGGTCCCATTATTGGTGGCGTTGGCTGCGCCCGTAGCAACTTGCACGCTGAGATCACCTTCCATAGTAAAATTTTCAGCTTCGTAATCCAGACCTCGAATGTAGCTTCCACTGGCGACCAACTTGCCGTCCTCTGTAGACCATATCTCGTTATGAAACGCCTCACGTTGTGCTGTCTGACCAACAGGTTCTTCGCGGCCTCACATTCTGCTGCAGTGAGGCCGTACTTCTCGAACCGTACTTCTTTGATTACGGCACCAGCGCATAAACCTTAAGACCCAGACCGTGGTCCTGAGTAGCCAACTGTAGCTCGAGAATCTCTGAAAAAAGTCGTTAGCTCCAACTAACGAAAGCTCACTTGGCCCCTCCTCATCGTCGTTACCATCCGGATCTCACTCAATTCCGGATTCAGGTGGAAGACGTGCATCTCTATAGTTCGCACGAGTCTACGCCCAAAGTAATGGTGAGGACATCGGAACAGTCCCACAATGTTTATTTCCTTGCGCCAGTTCGCAAAGGCTCTGTATCATTAGACAACAGAGTAATCAAAGGGAATCGAACGTGACCAAGCTCAAATACTACCTCTTGGTAGGGAATTGATTTCCGTCCAACCTGAAGTCATCCGTGACTGCCTGTCAAAACATTCCCAAAATGTTCTGCTCTGCCTAACCCCATCCGAAGCTCACACCTCGTACTGGAGGGCTCAATGCAGTCTGAAATCTGTCATAACTCAAATCCAGCGTTCGCGTGCATCTCCTTCACTCTGGTAGATACGCTGATGGCTTCATTACAATCATTACAATCGTCTCGTAGATGTCAGGATCCCTTCTATCGTCGTTATCTCTCTATAGAAAACGCTGAAAGCATCTGTCTTCGGGTCGGATCAGAACTTGGTGGAACATTTTCTTGATGTCACCGCAGACTCCGACAGCACCTTCTCTAAAATGAAAGAGAACAGTTAGCAAGGGTCGATAATATTGACGCCTTTTGGCCAGCGCCAAATTTATTGATGTTCTTCCCACACTGTCTGTAGCGTCAAAAAC
Organism: Drosophila helvetica; assembly: GCA_963969585.1. Lineage (NCBI taxonomy): Eukaryota > Metazoa > Arthropoda > Insecta > Diptera > Drosophilidae > Drosophila > Drosophila helvetica. The sequence goes on along the minus strand of OZ018403.1, from coordinate 27,931,979 downwards.
CAGCCGAATCCTACCCGGCGTGTTCGGGTTTTCGACTTCAAAATGTGGCAGATATCAAAGCCTGTCGCTTTCTACAGCGTCAGACTTCAATTGTCAACCATATCCCTTAGTCACGTAATCCTTGATGATTCTGGTGTATTCCTGCGCGAACTGCCCGTTGCGCCTCATCTTCTTCTCGACATTGACCAACCGCTTGTACGCCATGTCATATCTATGTGGCAGCACAATGTGGTCATCCTTCCATAGTAATCCTGTCTGGAAACGTTGGCCTAATCTCACCGTGGTGTCTTCGAGTATCTTCTGCGCCCGCATGTCGTCGCTGCTTGCAACTGATTGCGCGGGCTTCACGCCAAAGTTCTCGACATCGAAGTAGTCTTCCTCCATCCTCTGAATAGTGTCATCCGATTACACAGCTAGGAGGCAAGACCTCGGTGAAGGCGTAGTTGATTTTACACTTACCGGCCCAAAGACAACCCAGCCCAGCTCGGTTGCGGACGCATACGGTGCCTGTCTGGCAAACTCTCTCGTTCTAAGTGGAAATCCCAAGTGTCCATGATCCAGGCCAATGAGATATTTCGGCACCGCGTTGTTGTAGGTCCTCATTGGCAGGCGAGCATCCTTATGCACGCCTTGGACATCTCGTCGGTCAAAAGTCTACATCGGCAGGCTCAGGTTCGAAACGGCATACACGTTTCGCAATGCAGGCTTACCACGTTGGTAGGCTCTCTGGCCCTCCAAACCACTGAATATTGAGATGTCGAAGCTCACCTTGCACGCCCAGATCTCTCCAAAGATCATCGTCGATCATCGTCACAGATGAACCTTCATCCAGGAGTGCGTACGTATCTACCCGTCAGCCGGCTCCGTATAGCGTTATTGGCAATATACGGAACAGCAGGCGACCTCCTCTTAATGGGCGCGTCCGCAGGATCTAGTCATGTGACCAATTCGTAGGCATGTGAAGCATAGTCGATGCCTCCAGACATGCCTCCACCTGTCTGGTAATGAAGCTCCGTTTAAATATCCGCAGTCCTTAACTGCATGTTGTCCTCCACAGATTGGACAACATCTGAGAGGGCTGTCTTGTTGCTCGCCTCGATCCTGGTCGATGATTGTAGGACTCGACGCCTTTGTTCTTTTCCTTCAACATCCACGATAGTGCAAATCACGTTGGCGTACTCTGTCTGTCACGCACTGAAATGCACAATGGCTGCGACGGGCATAATCGTCGCAGCATACTTTCCCACCTTACTCGTTTGCTGAAAGGAAGCTTGAACACAAGGTCTTCCATGAGGGTTGGGCTCCCCAGATAATGATCTGCCTTCGCTGAGATTGTGTGAGATTCCTCACACGGGTTGCGAAGAGAACAATCTTCGCCAGGTTGTGCTCAGAAATAGGAGGCACCTCTCGTATCCCATTCAGTTGACTGCGTATAAGGTGCTCCTGTCAGCAATACCTGAAGCGCAGCTGCTCCACAACAGCGCTGACGTTACTTGGATGAATCAGGAGCGAATTGACAGTCTCCCGAGCTTCATACTTCAGCGCCTTTAACAAGCGTTGTTCGTTCTCCAGATCGGAACAGTTGTACACTTGAGTTGTTTCAGTGCACGCACAAAAAAAGATCGGCCAATCCTCGGGCTGACCTCCAAATACTTGCAGATCGGAAAGCTTGCGTGGCATATAATTTCCATTCGTTGTCGTCCAGGCGTAAGACCCATCTAGTGGCGTCGGCGCCAACGTAACAACAACTTTCGACTTTGATGGCCGGTTGGCTGTACCGCTACTTCCAGCTTGGGGCGCAGCACTCATTGTTGTAGGGGTCACTTGCCCTTCGATCAATCGGGGACTCCGTCTGGGGGAATGTTGCAGCTTTCTATTCTGCCCAGAAAGTCCAGCTAATCAACGCTGCCTGCGTCTACTCTGGGGCGCTGCCTGCGGCCCCGTCCATTCGACGCTGTCTGCGTCTGCTCTGATCTACGCTGTCTGCGTCTGCTCTGGGTCGCTGCCTGCGGCCCTGTGCAAATTTCAATGGTATCCGCGTTCCTGGCAACTCTCTAATTGGCGGAACACTCTGACTGCCTGTACTCCAACGCAAATTGCCCTTGCAGTCGTTTTGCCTAGGACTGGGAATAAAAGATCATGTCGGTGGTCCCGCGAGAGTTGCCTTAAAACGGCCCGTATTCCCCCGCAAGGAAAGCAGCTTGTTTTGGTAAGACCGGTGCGCGATTAGCCCACTACTCGGTAAGCCCGTTTTATTCTATAAGAACATTCTGTTACATAGCCTCTCATGAGCTGTACAATATTCTACAATATTCTAACCACGCGAAAATACAAATGCAAAGCTTAAAATATGGAGGCAACTAATGGCGCCTGAAAAATATGCCCGTCCTTTGCAGAACTCAAAAATACATACATCTAAAATGTACTAGATACTAAATATACTTACAGCGCTTATTGTGATCGCGAATCGACCGGCGACACAGGGCAACACCAAAATAAAAGACGAACACTCCGTCCAGCTATACAAAGCAGTGTTACCGCAAGTCGGGTAGGTCTGCCCAGGGCCGAAGCTCGTCGCAGAAAACTAACGAGTTTTGGTGCCCACCAAATTGCAAAACGAAAATAAAATTCGTACCTTCATTCTTGCAAGAAAGCACTTACATTTCTTTCTGCTCCATAACTTTAGCAAAACCGACAACACGGCGGTAAGCCTAGAGCTGCAGGGGACACATCTGAGACTGATGTCTTCCTATATGGCCCACTAGGAAAGGGATCCTCCCAGTGACCTCGTTCGCAAGCTAGCCAGCGATAGGGAGAAGTCAGTCACAGGCCTGATAATAGGCTACGACGCCAACGCTCACCACACCTAATGGGGGAGCTCGGACACAAATGTGAGGGGTGAGTCACTTTTCAGCTTCATCCTAAACTCTAAACTCAGAGACGGCGCGACTCAGAAGGAAGCATTTCCGAACCCACTAAGTATATATATTCTTGATCAGCATCAATAGCCGAGTAGCATTGTCTGTCTGTCCGTCCGTCCCGATGAGCGCCTAGATCCCAGAGACTATAAGAGCTAGAGCAACCAGAAATCCAGACTCCTATGATATCAGACTGTTACAAGTGAATTTAAAAATGTTTTTCTGCGAAGCTTTGCTTCGCAAGGACGGGTGACTCACCTTAGACCCCTCATCTATGTCGCTTCAACTCCGCTGCAGCTCTTCCGCATAACCTCTGATTCAAACCGGCATACCATTGACCAGTACTGACCGCTCGATACCTTCCTGTTAATCAGATTCTCGGCAATCAGCGTGTCACCGTCAATGCCGCTACGACGCCACACGTCGGGCAGTTAGCGTCACTGTCATGCCCAAAACGATGGAGACCGATTTACGGCCTGACTGAAGAAAAAGTCTGCGGCATTGTTTGGGTCCCCTCGTGTTCAGCATCATTCGCGATAGTGCTCTTTCTAGGTCGGCTCATTTTTTGCTGACTGCCTGACTGCCATTACTCCGAGATATCAGATTGCTCTTGACGATTTTATGTCGACTGAGCCGACGTGGACGGTCGCTACCTCGATTTTTTGTGGCTGGAAATAAGAAACGCTTCCGTCTTTTGCTCATCTAGATTAAGGCCCACAGAGCTCAACCACTCCTGGATTGCGGGTGCTGCATGGTAGCAGCCAGCCTCCACGTCGCCGAGATGCTTGGCTACCACCACCAACGCGACGCCGTCTGCAAACCCTACTATGCCGTGTCTTGGTAGTTGGAGCTTACGGTTGGCGTCGTATATAACATTCCACAGGGTTTATCCCAGGAATTTGAGGAACTCTGCATGTCACCTGTTACTACACCGTGCGCGAAAAACATGTGCGAAGCCCGATGGATGTGCGGTCATTGCCAGCTTCGGGGACTCACTGGTGCACTCTGCTACGTTGTGGCCCCGCTTGCCACACTTGAGGCACTCCAGGCATTTGTAGCAGCGCCTCTGTCCTCATCGCTCTACGATCCTGAATCCTTAGCCGCTTTACCACCGGGTCCCCAAACCCGACAACAGCCACATGGGAACTTCCATAGCCCGGCTGCACAGCCCTAATGCAACAATTTTAAAGGAATTACGGTTTTTTTTATGGTTTGGTTTTTTTTAAAGAATTTTTAAAAAATGTGGTCTTTTTTCAGAAGTAGTGCTTCTTTTTTTCAAATAACTTAAGCATCTTACATCTGGCTGTACTTAATGAAGTACTGAAAAACTGATAGATGCAGCTATAAATCGTACCCAAACATTTTTTAGGTGCAGCTTACCGTCTGGAAGTTATTAGGCTTTCAAATTCAAATTTAATAATTGTTTGCTGTATTTTGTTCGGAAATTTTTGATTTTAACAACTCAGGAAAAGTCGAAAAAAAAATATTTCTTGGGCTATATTTTTGGTTTTATATTGGTACACTAATTAGGCGTGGCTTAAGGTATCGTTTGTAAGAATCTATGGATAAATGGTTAAGGTGGAGCCGCTTCACCAATCCTGGGCATGCCGAATTTTGCCGATAAATTTCGTTAATCGGCATATAACTGTTATTTTTCTTACAAAAAATACAAAAATCTGTATTTTCAACGGTTTAATGGCGTTTTGGATGGTACAGACAAGCGGAATTCGGCACAAGAAGGTTTGGTCCTGTGGTCGGCTACTTTGATATGAAACCGAGACCAGTTTATTCCAAATTTGGCTACGCCCCCTTCCGCCCCACCAAGGACGAAAATCTGTGGAATCCATAATTTTGAAGATACGAGAATACCAAAAACGCAGAATCATGGAGAATGCCGAAACTGAATCAGGTCAGATCATTATTATAGCCAGAAGGAACAAATGAAATTTCAGTGGCTACGCAACCCCTTCCATGCGTTAACTCATTTTCTCTCTCCTCGCATATACATATGTAAAAATATAGATGTAAATGTAGAGAGGACAGATTTAAAAAACAAATGTAAACAAAAATGGAAACGAATAACCCAAAAGGATTTGACTTAATTTTTTAAAATTTAATTTTTTGGCACAGATTTAGTTTGTCCCTTTTGCGAACATATAATTAATTATATATATCGTATGCCACATACATATATACTGACTAAATACCGGGTATAAAGTAAAGCCTTGGCCTTAGACGCGGCTCACAATGTTCACCTCGTTTTTTCGGTTAATACGTGTTCGAACCGAATACCGGGCAAAGGCCGCGGCTCACAACGTTCATCAGATCGTTATCAAAATTTGTATTCAGACGTTTTATGGTTCAAATAGAACAAAAATATCAAAAATATGCAAAAAAGTAAGTGAAAACTATGCAACATATGCAAAAAATATTGAAAATATGCAAACTAATTTCAACGGAAAATTGAATTCCACTCCGAAATAAGTGGTCGCGAACATATGCATTTCCTGAAATTATGTACAAAACTTTAAAATACGCATATCGTTTTCAAATCCTCTTTTCATGAAACAATCCTTGGCGTCATCACAATTTACCTATCTTAATACTTCAAAAATATGCAAATATGCTAAATTCGAGGTCTACTCATCAGGTGTTTGTTGATGGATGGGGAATGGTGCCTGTGTAAATCGAGGTTTAAAGCGAGATTTTCAATCTACGCAGTCCACTTTAATATCCTTTTTACCCTGGGCGCGTTGCCTATCGATATCGGCCAAGACGCAGAGAAGCAGAATTGGCCTTTACATTGGCAGACGTGCGTCTTTGCGTCTCGAAAACAGTTGACGAGATAAAAAATTGTGTTGCACAAATTTAATAAAAAAAATTGATTGTGAGCAAAATAACACAAAAATTAATTGATTCTCTTATCTGCGGTGGCGCAAAGTGAAGACAATGTTTTGAAATGCATGAAAGCGGCGGGGTTTTCTGCAGAGAAGTCACAATTTTTCTTGAAACTGCAATGTCCTCCACGCGTTTGGACTCTTGTAAATAAAGGGCAGAAAATGTTTTCTTTAAAATTAAAAAATGTATTCTAAATTGCAATAGCCACGATGTGGATCATTTTGGGAGGAAGTTATTGTAAACAGCTCCGACGCGTGTTTTAAAGACAACTTTCGCATGAAGAGGAGTTCTTTCGACATTCTTTTGGGATTGCTGCCTAATCTCCGAAAGCAGGATACAAATTTTCGACAGGCAATCTCTTTGGAGAAAAGGATAGCTATAGCGCTATATTGCATGCGATCCTCTGCGAAGTGTCGCACAATAGCAGAATTTTTAAGGATTATATGTATATTTGTACCTTTTCCCTCAGCCATAATTTGTACGCTCCAGAATTTGACTTTCGACTTGCTATTTTTTGTTGTTGCTAGTGGTGATATTTTCGCTGATAGGCAGAAAAGTACGAATTTGTGCTGTTAAGCGCAAAAAAAATCAAATATATTGAATAGACACTCCTCTAGGGCCCTATGCCTAACCCATGTAAAAAATACAGCGTCTCTGGGAAGACGCAGAAAAGCAAGACGCAGCCCCAGTGTAAACGAAGCCTAACATGCGTGTATTACAAAAAAGCTAATATATATGTATTATGTACATACATATGTATATTTATTAAACTTACTACCACCCATTTCTGCTCTCTCCATTTTGTATAGTTTCTGGGTTAACCCAACAGATGGATATGTTATTTATTGTTTAGATTTCAACAATGGTCTGATAAACTTTATAGGAAAAATGTACACCATGAATGGTCCTTAAAGCAGGCTATGGATATTTTTCTGTCATGGTGGGACATATCGCGAGCACTCAAAATATAATTATTGCTCTCTTTTACTGAGCACTGATCTTGTTGTTCTGGTGAACGCGCCCATTAACTTTGAACAGGCGTTGCAAGAAATTTAGTCGGAAACCCAAGGAGAGAATATTTCCAGATCCTACTGCCGGTTAAAATAAAACGAAAAAATCGCCCGCGAAGATGCGTCGCGAGAGAGCAAGTCCGTCTACCTTGTTAAGTTTACCTTGGCCTAGCCACAAATTATGTAATTTAATGGCTGCAAAATATTTATAATACAAAAAAGCAAATACATATGTATAAGGTACATACATATGTATATTTATTAAACTTACTACCACCCATTTCTGCTCTCTCCATTTTTTATTGTTTCTGGGTTATTTTGTCTTATTATTGTCTTTATTCTTTGTCTAAATCATTGTTTTTTAGGGTTGCATTGTAAACGATCGTATAAAAATCGCATAGAAACGTGCGAATAAGGAACATAACTGATGGATATGTTATTTACAATGGTCAGATAAATTTTATAGGAAAATGTACAACCTAAATAACCTTAAAGCAGGCTTTGGATATTTTTCTGTCATGGCGTGTTGATACGTAGCTATCTAATGAATATCGCGAGCAATCAAAATATTCGTATGAAACCGATATAACAATTTTTCTTGCCAAATGGTTTTGCTAGGAAAATTCACAAGGTAGTACTCAGATCGACAAACAAAGTAAAAAGTATTTTATGGCGTTTGTTTCTCTATTATTATCTCTTTGTTTCTGTCTTATTCTCTTTTTATGCCCTAAATTTCAAAACAATTCCCTCTTCTCGACAGCCGACAAATGTGCATATTTGTCAGTACGCCAGCAACACAATGCTATGTAGTGGAAAAAGACAAAAACCAAACAAGCGATTAGCAACATTTTGCGTCGACGAGAACATTTAACTGTCGGCTGTCGAGAAGCTTATTTTATTATTCCAGTCTTATAAAATTTGCCGTGCCTAGCAGAATACCACAAATACCATGAAATACTTTTCCCTGAATATAACCTAGTACTCAGAACAGAAAAATGTTTGCTAAGCGAAAAGTTCCATATAAGAATACTGGCGGCCGAGTGTGACCGGGTGTGCATGCCCTGCGGTAACACTGTATACAAAAAAATTAGTTAAGAATTCTACCTGCGGAATGACCCTAGCAGAACCGTTCTGCTGGAAGAATATTTTTATCGTGTCCATAAGAGAGCTGACAACAAAAAACCAAAAATCTACATTTTGTCAAAATTAAACAAAAAATATAGAAAATTTAATTATTGTTTCAACTGTGGTTCAACAGCAACAAATGTTGTTACAAAAATTGATGGTGGGGAAAACCAAATAAATGAATTCGATGAAGAAGAATTTTTTGCAATGCTAAAATATTGTAATTAAAGTATGCCCAGAAGGAAGTGGATTGTTGTTAGTAAATTGCAATCCAAGTAGAATTGTATGTACAAGACTATGTTCTATGTGTTTTAGAAGTGGTACGGCACTTTTTGTCTTTGTCATAGTTTTCTTAATATATTTCATATCAATTTACTTCAGATATAGATTGTGAACAAGCGCTATCCAGGAAGGTGCAACGATTCGACAATATATCAAAAGTCGAGCCTTGGACAACGGATCGAAGCGTCGGCAATATTGGAGGAAAAATCCAAGAAAATTTTGCGGAGTGTCGGTACAAGTATTAAGCAAAACATTGCTTAAACAAATTTGTAAAACTAAAATTGTTTCTTTTTATTTATTCGCCTTCTCCTCCCAAAGAAATTGGAACATTTCTAATTGAAAAAAATGTGGATTTCGCAGATTTTCGTCCTTTGTGGGGGCGGCTCTACTTTATACCCGGTACTCAGTCAGTATATATCAAAAATTCATGAAATTATGAAATCGTTCGGGTATACGTCAAGGAATATTATTATCTTAGTTAATATTAATTAAATAAATTAAATTAAATAAAAGGTTAAAACTAAAAACTACATAAGGGCAATTCTCTAGTGTCGATTGCGACAATCGTACATTTTCAAAGTTAAAAAAAACGTGTCCCAAGACTGTATTTTATTTAAAAAATAAGCGCAACTTATAGCTGTTAACTAGCACTAAAGTTGTTGCTAAGATTAATTCTGGGCAATTGTTCGTTTTAAAGAAAATTAAAAAAACCCAAGTGGTTCGCACGCGACACAGACAGAAGTCACTTTTACGACGATAAGTTCAAACACTGATTTCAGCGAAACGAGAACGAATATTTTCATGCAATTAATTTTAAACTGTTATGCATTGATGTTCCTTAGAAATTTTTTTGTTTGATTAAAAAAGATTTAAAAAGTAGTTTTTTTTATTCAATTTTAATCAGGGACGCACGCGACATTTTTTTCCATCACACTTTTAGAACTTTTGCACTTGTTCGACTTTGCATTTAAATATTTCAAAATGTGTTCTGATTAAATGAACATTTTTTTAGATTAGTAAAATTGAATAGATTTCATACAAAAATAGTTAAAACAACATACTTTTATAGACTTTGAATTTATTGGCTGCGGTTGACATTTGTATGGAAATACCCATATTTGGAAGTTACATATAATTTATTTTAGACCATTTAACAAACGACGGGGAACGTTGTGAGCCGCGTCTACCTCCGCGGCTCTACTTTATACCAGGTACTCAGTCAGTATATATGTATGTGAGCTGTAATAAATTACATTATTACATGTTCGCAAAAGGGACCAATTTAGTTTTAGCCAAAAAAGAAACAAGTAATTAAGTCGAACCTGTAAGGAAGTTCCTGTCTCAGCTCCATGGCTGCGACAGCGGCCAGAATTGAGCAGTCGTAGTCATCCTCGTCGATTCGTCGGAAGGGGTTCCTCTCTTGCGCCATGTCCACGTCGCGTGGGCGGAATGGGTTTTTCTCTCGTGCTGTGGCTGCGTCCGCTAGTGGTTCCAAGCCATAGTTTTGTCCGTCTGGAGTCCTGCGCTTGCGTGGCGACCTGTCTTGTTGGGTCTCTGCGGTTTTGGTCCCCGTTCCGTTAGGGCGTAGTGTCGGGGTTTTTCGTTTCCTGCCGGTGATGGGTACTGTCTCGTTGAATTTCCTCCGGGTGAGTTCTTGATTCGATGGACCCTGGGAAGGTATCTCTGTCAAGGTTCCTGCCCGGGGTTGCTGATCTGTGGGGAATTCTTTGGCTGGCGAGACGTGTGTGCTCACCTCGGCAAGAGTCCCTGTCCTGCTCTGTTGTGCTGCAGAGGACGCTTTGGTCGACGAAACGTGTGTGCTCGGCACGGCCAAAGTCCCAGCCTGCTGTCGTTGCGTTGTAGGAAGAGCTTGGGTCGACGAGGCGCGTTCGCTCATCTCGGCCAAGGTTCCTGTCCTGCTCGGTGGTGTGGCAGAGGACGCTTTGGTCGACGAGACGTGTCTGCTCGTCACGGCCAAAGTCACAGCCTGCTGTCGATGCGTTGTAGGAAGAGCTTGGGTCGACGAGGCGCGTTCGCTCATCTCGGCCATGGTTCCTGCCTGGTGTCGTTGCGATGTAGGAAGAGCTTGGGTCGACGAGGCGCGTTTGCTCGTCTCGGCCAAGGTTCCTGGGTGGTGTCTTTGCGATGTAGGAAGAGCTTGGGTCGACGAGGCGTGTGTGCTCGTCTCGACCAAGGTTCCTGGGTGGTGTCGTTGCGATATAGGGAGAGCTTGGGTCGACGAGGCGCGTTCGCTCGTCTCGGCCAAGGTTCCTGCCTGTTGTCGTTGCGATGTAGGAAGAGCTTGGGTCGACGAGGCGTGTGTGCTCGTCTCGACCAAGGTTCCTGTGTGGTGTCGTTGCGATGTAGGAAGAGCTTGGGTCGACGAGGCGCGTTCGCTCGTCTCGGCCAAGGTTCCTGCCTGTTGTCGTTGCGATGTAGGAAGAGCTTGGGTCGACGAGGCGCGTTCGCTCGTCTCGACCAAGGTTCCTGGGTGTTGTCGTTGCTGTGGGTCTGAGCTATGGACCGTAGATCTGATCATGGTTAGATCTCTCGGGTCTATAGGGCTCGTGGTCGTGGTTGTGTTTGGGTCTCCGCCGTGTAGTGCTAAGGTCGTCTGGTGCCGTTTGCGGCGCTTGGCTTTCTGGTTTGGGCTGGCCGTATGTTCGGAAGTGGTGATCGGAGACGGGGGGGTCAGTTGAGATTCGACTTTGGGTCCTGAGGGGCTCGGCGAGCGTTACGTTCCGTGGTTGCGGTGCCGCGGTGCTGATGGAAGGGTCTTGCCTCAATTTCAACTGCAGGTACACTCGGCCACAGTGGATCCTTGCTTGGATACCACACAGGAAGTCGAGGCCCAGGATGAGGTCGTCTAATACAGTGGGCAATATAAGTACGGTTACCTGGGTTTCCCTTGGTCGAGTCGCTCCCTCACTGTAATCGCTTGAGTGATGTCCTTCCGTGTTCCGTCTGCTAGGCTGATCCGAGTCCTCACCCCTTGTCGATTCTCTGCCGTTCCCAGTTCCTCGGCCACTCGTTGACTAACGAACGATCGGGTTGCTCCAGTGTCGAGGGTGGCTGAGAAGGCTCTCCCGTCGATAGTAACTAGAGCGGCGATCCTTCCTCCAATCATACTTAAAGGGTGGGGAACTCCGGGTCCCGGGTGTGTGTCCGTCCGTGTCCCGCTCGAACGGAGACCTGATCCGTTTTCCGACTGGGTCTTTCGGCAGCAGTAGATGGTCCTGATATTGCGGCGTCCACATTCCCAGCAGGAAAGTTTCCATCAGTTGCTACATCCATCAATGAAATGTCCTTCCTCTCCGCAGTTCCGGCATGCTCGGCTCACGTCGATTGGCCGCTCCTCCTCCTGAGTGATTACCCGACTAATGCCGTTGGATGCTTCGCTGGTCTCTTTGGTGTGGTTCCGTGGGGTTGTGGTTTCGTTCCCGGGGAATGCTCGGGGTCGGTTGGCTCGTCCGGCCACTCTGGTCGGAGGTTTTCATATATCCGGTCCACTTCCTGCGCCCGGGTGTATTTGGCGCGCTGCATCATCAACCGAAGGGCGATCATGTAGTCGCGGAAGGATTCTCTGGGCTTTTGTTCCCGGCTCCGGATGTTGCCCTCCAAGCGTTGGAAGTATCTGGGGGGCAGGAAGAAGTCCAAAAATTCTTTGCGGAAATCTGTCCAAGTCTGTCCCTGCATCTGGAAGGTTCGGAACCAGTCTTCTGCCTTTCCGGTTAAGAGTCCTGAGATGGCGCGCGGCAGCTGCTCTGGGCTTCCTCCGTAGGAATCGACTCTCTCCTCTAGCCTTTCGATGAATGCCAGTGGGTCGGCATGTCCGTCGAAGGTGAGTCCCCATTTCCGGAGCTTGTCTGCCAGGAGGGAGTACGAAATTCCTCCTCCCCCAGGCCGATGCACTTGTCGGTCGTGAGTTGGATGACTCCCCTCGAGGGCCGCTGGCTCATTTGCACTGGTTGGCCTGAGGTCCGGGTCCTTCAGGCCGGTGGCGTGGCTCGAAAGCGAACACCGGTTCCGGAAGGGTGGCTTGAGGGCGGCGGCTGGGGCGTACCGACGGCTCGCTCGTGGCGTTGGAATGTCCGGTTGCCAAGATTCCGGTTGGTTGACTCGTGCTGGCCACATCGGATATATTTATCTTCAGGGGTCCTGGCGGTGGGTTCTGCTGCTGAATATCTTCGGGAATCGATGGATCGAGCGCCTTCTCCGCAGATCTGGTGGGACTGGTTCCCATCGTCCGAGAAGTACCTGCTTGGTTTGGTAGCGTGAGTCGCAGCGGCTTCACTTCCTTGCTGTCCTTCTGTTTAGCTCGGCTCTTCTGTTTTGGCGAAACGGCGGAGCTGGGTGGTTCCCTAGAGCTGGGAATACTGCTGAAGTGGGCGTCCAGTTCGTCGATCCTTGCCTGTATGTCCTTGGGGCTGCCTTCACGGGTAATGAAGGCGGCAACCCGGACGCGAAACTCCTCCAAGGTCCCGCTCTCATCGAGGCCAATTTCCCGGGCTATGATCAGGAGATCCTCCTTGCGGCGGGAATTTAACCACCGTGTGTTCATCCTTCCTTTTGGTGTGGTATTTCCCAGCTCAGGGTTGAGTCTCTGGAGTTACAGAAGATTGGCGTTTCCTTGAGGTGCTGGGGCACCGGGATCTGTTGATCCTTGACGCGGAGCCTGCACTGCCCGGGCGGGTCGGTGATTATTGGTGAAGGTCTTTGGGCTACGTGACACTTGGTAGGGAGCGGTACGCGGCTTGACACTCGGACACAGGGATCCTCGAGAGGGATATGTTTCGCAGTGAAGCGGTACCCGGCTCGGAACTGTAGGTCAGGGATCCTCGGTAGGATTTGGTTTACGGTGCGAGGATACGCGACGTTGCACTGTAGGTCAGAGATCCTTGCCAAGGATATGCTGTACAATGCAAAGGTACGCGGTGCGGCACCGTAGGTCAGGGATCCTCGGTAAGGATTTGGGTTACGGCGCGGGGATACGCGGCACGGCACTGTAGGTCAGGGATCCTTGAAAACGATTTGGCTTACAGCGCAAGGATACACGGCACGGCACTCTAGGTCGGGGATCCTTGCAAAGGATATGCTTTACAATGCGCAGATACGCGGCTCGGCACTGTAGGTCAGGGATCCTCGGTAAGGATTTGGGTTACGGTGCGGGGATACGCGGGATCCTTGAAAAGGATTTGGTTTACAGTGCGAGGTTGCGCGGCGCGGTAGTGGAGTCAGGGATCCTTCGTAAGGATATGCTTGTGGGTCACGGTAGATGGCTTGGTTCTCACGGCCGCCCGAGTGCAGCCCTCTCTTGGTTCGGTCTTTCCCGTTGTCGTGTCGCCGGCGCCTCTGTCAGGGAGGCTGGGCGCCCTCTCTCTGTTGTCGTGTCGCTTTCCCGCGCTGTCTCGCTGCCTGATCGTCGCTCGTTCTCGCTGTCGCCTTGTCACTTTGGCCTCTCTCCCCGTGTGCGTGGCAATGCACCGTTCCCGCTCTGCTTCTAGGCGGCCGCCACTGTGGTCTGGCTGATGCCCCCGCTTCACGTGGGTGTAGTTTGCGAATATTTTCGCGGCGTCACTTGCCGTCTCTTTCGCACGTTTCGCAGCGATGGCCTGGTGGCCAATGCTCAATGGCGCATCTGCTGTTGCTGCCTGACGGTCCCCTGCACGTGGGTGTATCTTCCAGAACTTTCCAGTGGCGTCACTTGCCGTCTCTATCGCACGTTTGCAGCGATGGCGTGGTGGCCAAATGCTCTATGGTGCGGCTGCTCCTGGCCTGCCGTAACCGCGTGGCACCGCTGGCGCTACGATTGGGCTTGTGGTTCAGGACTTACTGTTGCTGTTGTTAGGGGAGGGGAAAAAACAAGCCTCAGCTGTATTTGAGCCAGAGTTTTAGATTGGTGCACGGCTCCCTTTTCTTTATGCTGCCTCTCAGTCTGTCCAGGGCCCGATCTTCGATACAGCCAATTTGTATTTGCAGACCATAGAGAGGGATCGGAGGGCGCGTGCTAGGTGCGGGGTTCGCCCCGACCAAGGGAGGGGGAAACGAATGCGAATGTATCGCTGGTATGGGGCCGTCCGGCGATACACGTGGCCCACGGGGCGCAGGGTACGCTAGGCTAGGTTTGCCGTGGCGCGGGAGGGGTGCACCCTTCGCGACTACTGATCGTGGCGCGGGAGGCCTGGCTATGGCCACCTGCGAGATGCACGTGTGTGGGTGCGCCGGCTAGGGGGGAGGTAAGGTTTGCCCGGCGCCTCGTGCGGGGGCGGGGCATATGACCCGTGGGCTCGGTGTGCGTGGAGTGGGACACGTGGTGTCGACTGTACCAGCAATAGGTTAGGGATGAAAACCAAATGGGAGGGGGGAGCGTCAGGTTCGCAAATTCGTGGCGTCCGCGTACAATTTTGCTAGCTGGCGTAGCCAAGGATAGGTGGGGGGGGGGGGGGGGGGGGGTGTTCTACGGGAGGAGTTTTCTACTGGGAGAGGGAGAGCTCAGTTCGTGGAAGCCGTGGCATCCGCGTACAACCCCACTGGCTGAGGTCCCGGGCATGCAGAAGTAATGTGGTACAACGACAGAGGGGAAAGAGGGGGAGTAAACAATCGGGCGGTGTGTGTTGGCGGTGGTTCATGGGCACTAAGTATATGTACTGTGAAGATGAAATTAAAGTCGCGGTGGTTTTCTGCTTTGAATTCTTTATTTTTCTGCCTGCTTCTATTCCTACGTATGTAGGAATAGGTGCGTCGCACCTATCCTACTCTAACTCGCTTACGCGAGACTAGCTTACCTCTCTTCCTCAACAGGGCTCCGTCTCTCCATTGGTCCTGCGGCTGCTGCTCCTCGCTGGTCCAGAAATCGATGACGGGGGCGGGGGCGAATAATCGACGCCGGCTCTGTCCGCGTGTTGGTGTCGTAGGTTAGGGGCGATCACTTTTTCATTTCACTTCCGTATTTTTCCGCACTCGCGACTTGGTTACTTCGAGGCTCGATCCAGACTCTCGATCTCCATAATTTCGGGCGCCGGCTCAGCCGGCCGTTCGAGCCTCTGCCCGCAGCTTCTGCCGCGACCCGGCGCTTTTGTCGCGTGCCATTTCGGCTTCTCTCGCTCTTTCGGGGTCGTGCGTGGGTGTTTCGGCGCAGCTTTCGCTCTCTCTGTCGCGTGCCATTTCGGCTTCTCTCGCTCTTTCGGGATCGTGCGTGGGTGCTCTGGCGCAGCTTTCGCTCTCTCTGTCCCGTGCCATTTCGCTCTCCCTTTTGTTTTCGCTCTCCTTTTCGTCTGCGCTGGCGTGTCAGGGTGAGTTCGCGCTGGCCTTTGCTCTTGTGGCTGTGGCCGATCCGCGCCGATCTCTGCGCCAGCCTCTGCTGCTGCGTCGGCTGCTGCGTCTGCTGCTGGGCGTCTGCTGTGTCTCTGCTGCTGGGTCTGCTTCTGTTCTTCCCCCTGCGATTGCGAGCCCCCTAATCATACACTTCTTCCTCTGGTTTTCCTCTTACCCTATATTTGAGATTATGTATGGCTTACGGCAAAGAAAGAGAGAAACTTACGAAGCTAGGCATATACTAATTACTTATGAGCTAGGAGAAATAAGGAATAGGAATAGGAAATGTTCTCAAAATTAGGGTCTGTGGCCTGCCTTCATGGCTGCGGGTCAGACGTAGGTGTGGCTTCGCCTCCAGGGCGAACGGTGCTGGCTCTACAGCTTGTTGTGAAGAGGTATGCCTCTTCACAAACCTTTTCGGAGATTTTGATCTGTTTTATGTTTCCATATTTGTTTACATACATTTTTTACATCTGCCTTTTCTACATGTCTTTATCTACTTCCTACATATACATACATGGCTGTGTGCGAGAGAGAGAGGGAATGAGTCTGCTCTTGGAAAGCCACTGAAATTTCGTTTGTTCCTTCTGGCTATATTTATGAACCGATCTGATCCAGATTCAATACTCTGATAGATATGGTCATTTTCTATGATTCTGCGTTTTTGGTTTTCCCGTATCTTCAAAATTGTAGATTTTCGTCTTTTGTGGGGGCGGAAGGGGGCGTGGCAAAATTTTGAAATACACTTGTACTGACGTGATATCACAGGAGCATGGATAGAGAGTTTGGTTTCTCTAGCTCTTATAGTCTCTGAGATCTAGGCGCTCATCTGGGCGAATGGGCACAGCGCCCACCCCTGTGTATGAGAGAGAGCGAGAGGGAACGATGCATTTCGAAATGATTTTCTTCATTGTGGCTATATTTATGATTCGATCTGATCCAGATTCAAGACTCTGATAGATATTGTCATTCTCTACGATTCTGCGTTTTTAGTTTTCCCGTATCTTTAAAATTGTGCATGCCACAGATTTTCGTCTTTGGAGTGGGCGGAAGGGGGCGGGGCGAAATTTTGAAATACACTTGTAATAGTGCGATAGGACAGGAGTCTGGATACAAAATTGTGTTCCTCTAGCTTTTATGGTCTTTCAGCTATAGGCGCTAATGAAGATGGACAGACGGACGGACGGACAGACGGACGGACAGACAGACATAGCTATATCGACTCGGCTATTGATGCTGATCAAGAATATATATACTTTATGGGGTCGGAAACGCTTCCTTCTGGGTGTTACACACATTAATTTTTTGCACAAATCTAATATACCCCTTTACTCTTCGAGTACCGGGTATAAAAAAGAGAGATAAAAATAAACAAAAAAGAAAACATACAAAACAAAACCAAAAAAATGAAACTTTTCAAATACAGAAACATTTGGGCGTAAATTTTTCTCCGAATAAAATAAGTAGTAGCAGTAGCCCGGCAATACTAGGACTAGCCTACGACAAAGACAAACGAAACGTTGTGGGACGATCGAGAAGAAACTCGTATATGCCCATTTTTGATTTGGCAGATTTGTTCAGCGAACTCAGATCTTGAAATAGAATCCGAGGGAAGAGTAGAAAAACTGGACGCGGATCAGATCAGAGCCATTATAGATGTGGCGGTCAGCACTGTACTAGCAACGCAAAAAGCCAACTTTGATCAGCGTTTACAGGTATTAAATGACCAGCTGCAGGTGCGAGAGTTCAGGCCCCCGAGGCCAAGGCCTACGAGCCAATCACCTTGAACCGAGCGGTGAATTGCCATGAAGCTCTGCATGCAACCTTACCAAGCGGTCCTTATAATCAGAAATAAGATTAGAAGTACCGCTGGCTCACTCTTAGCGTGTTAAACTTTGAGGCAATCCTCAATCGCCTTGATTTTAAATATTCGGACAAACGTCCAATAAACTTGCTAGAGCAAGAGCTTGCCACACTCCGGCAGGGTGGATTGTCCATCACATTGTTTTATGAAGAAGTTGAGAAGAAGCTCACCCTTTTCACAAATAAGACGATTATGTCACAAGACGCCGCACAGGCACAATACATTAACGAAAAGTTAATGTTAATGGGCCCACTCTTTCCGTGTCTTTTTTTCAGGCTTAACAAGAGGCACTGACACATTACTTGCCGTCAGCCTTGGCCATGGCCCAAGAAATGGAAGCCAACTATGATAAAACGATTTTGCAACAAATTACGGAAGAGTTTTTAAAAAAAAACCACAGAACCAAACGAAATATAGACAAGGCGGACAGAATGAGCCCGACCACTATCAGGGCAACTATCAAACCGTAGCCATGATAAGATAGAGATGATGGATGTTGACCCATCCTCCTCTAAGTTCCGTCAACGAACAAGCTTACAAAAGCAACAGGGACCAAATCCAAGCCCACCGGCTATAGAAAACTTGAATAATGGGCACCAACGGGGTGCGTCCAAGAGGCCGGCTAGATCCCTGAGACTCTCCAACCAGCGCAGGCAGAGAATTAATCACCTCGCTTAGGTGCAACCAGGCCAATACGAACAACAGTACGAACTGATAGCAGTCGGAGATTGATGAAGAATATAATGCGGGATACTACAGTGATACTGTAAATTTTTTAGGGGAGAGTCCCTGCTCTCGTTCGTCTAACGAACAGTAGCGAGGAGAAGGCCGAATCTCTTAATATACACTGGGCCGCGAGAAACTATATAAAGCCGCTAGAAGAACTTCAAGGAATTGTCCTTGTAGAAGTCCCATGTATTGTAAAATCTCTGCACGGCCTTAACAAATTAGAGCGAAAATGTTTTCTGACTATGTTTGGCATAAAAAGCCCGTTTTTCATCTTGTCATAGCTATCAACTATCGATGGAATCATAGCACTATGGGGAATTTTGCCACTTTTTCTGGCCAAAAACCATTTTCCAAAAGTCGTTAAAATTAAATATTTTTAATGTTATGTAGTCGAAATTTTAGCAGAGCGAACCACTGTTAAGTTAACAGCTGTCAAAAACAGCTCTTTGATAGCGATGTGCAAGTTTTCATACAACGAGTAATTTTTCTCTAAGTTGAAGGAGCTAAAAACTTGGTAAAAAGTTTACAATGGATTCAAATCGAAGAGGCTTGTAATATAAATTTTTGTTTTTGAAAGGTACAAATACTCCTTATATTTTCTGTAATTGTTAATCGTTTACGGGTATCATTTTGTGACAAATATTAGTCTTTCAAGAGGCGTACAATATGAGTCCAACCTATTCCAACCATAAGATTTAATACATATTGTAGAGAAGTCAACTCTCTTTTAAATGCATATCATATTAATGTGCATTTTCGCGCACTTTCTCAGAAATTTGATATTTTAGGCCCTAACCTAAGTTTGTCAAATTCAGAGTTGTTTCCCATGCGGCCATGAGTATGATCCGATCTGACCCAGATTCAAGGCTCTGATAAATATGGCCATTCTTAATTTTTCCCCGTTTTTAGTTTTATCAAATATATACATTTTTGGATGCCACAGATTTTCGTTTTTTGTGTGGGCGGAAGAGGGCGGGGCAAAATTTTGAAATACACTTGTAATAACGGGATATGACAGGATATTGGATAAAAAGTTTGGTTGATCTAGCGTTTATAGTCTCGCAGATCGAGGCGCTCAACGAGAGGGAACGATGCATTTCGAAATGGGTTTCTTCATTGTGGCTATATAAATTATCCGATCTGATCCAGATTCAACACTTGGATAGATATAGTCATTCCCTATGATTCTGCGTTTCTAGTTTTTTCGTAACTTTTAAATTGTGCATGCCACAGATTTTCGTCCTTTGAGTGGGTGGAAAAGAGCGGGGCGAAATTTTGAAATACACTTGGAACAGTGTGATAGGACAGAAGTCTGGATTCAAAATTGTGTTGCTTTAGCTTTTATGGTCTTTGAGATCTAGGCGCTCATGAAGACGGTACTTCGAGTACCGGTTATCGATCATTTCAGCTTTGTAAGTTAATAACTTCTGAACGAATAAAGATATGTTCATAAATAATACTACATTTGAAATATACATTTTTCGAAATTTAGCATGCAAAAGTACATTGTGCTCCAATGTAAGAAAGCTTAACAACACATTGTCAAAATTAAACTTTGCTTCGGTGCATGTTTGCCTATATAAAATACATTTTCTTTACGTTTTTTTGGATAAATAAATAATGTTTAATGGTAAATTTTACATAACAAAAGAATTTTATATTTAATTCTAGATCGAATATATATTTTTTTTAGTTAAAAAAATTATTTTTTGAATAAAAAGCTTGTCCATTTTTATTTTTTTTAATAATTATCCAATTTGGTATAAGCTTACATTTACTGAAGAAAATTTATTTGCTTATTTATTTTTGTATCTCCCATGTCTAATATATATAATATATAATTAAGTACATGAATATAATTTTTTGGCTTTGACTTGATTTTACAAAAATTTGTTTTCAAATTTCCCGAGATATTTTTTGTATAAAATTATAAATGATAAAATTATGAAAATGGGATTTTTGCTCTGGGAAATTCTCTGTTTTAAGTGATGTTTTCGAGCACACACAGCCAGCCAGCCAGCAAAATCGTATCCAAAAAGTATAGCAATCGATAAACTGGCGCAGCGCTGCTCCCAGCTCAACTGGAAAAACAACTGGACGCATATCTCTTTCTCGCTCTCACTGCATGCTTATTCCACAAAGCTATCTCTATTTTTTCAGCTAATCAAGCTTCAAAGTCTTATGTCATACGGATATAAGTTATGTGAAAAAAGAAGCACTACCTTTGAAAAAACATGAAAAAATACCAGATTTAAAAAATGCTTAGAAAAAACTACGCCTACGAAAAACCTAAATTGCTTAAAAATTTTTTAATCCCCAAATCTATCAAAAGATGTAATTTTTGGCCTCAGCGGAAATTTCGTGTTGACTAGTGTTATGAACTACTTGACCTGAATATATATATTAAGCTATAT
This sequence comes from Drosophila helvetica, assembly GCA_963969585.1. Taxonomy (NCBI): domain Eukaryota; kingdom Metazoa; phylum Arthropoda; class Insecta; order Diptera; family Drosophilidae; genus Drosophila; species Drosophila helvetica. The sequence continues at coordinate 27,911,425 of OZ018403.1, read as the reverse complement.
CAACACTTGAACTTTATCACGCAATAACCCCCCACACTCAAATGTGGCCGTTTTCGTATAACCCATTAAAAAAGACCTTTCTCGGTTTAGGCGTTGATGACTTCGTCGATGGGGGAGGCACAAGGGTCTCTGGCTATGTCATGGTTTCGCAGGAACCACTCAGCTCCAGTGATCGTGCGTAGCAGCTAGCTCTGGAATGTCCTGATCCGTCGTAAGTGGGTTTTGGCTGCAATGCCGTATATCTGGATTCCGTACCTCCAGACTGGGGCTAGGATTGCCTTGTAAATAATGACTTTGTTTTTAAGCGTTAGTTTGGTCTTGCCGCTTAGTAGCCAGTGCATTTTTCGTGCCTTTGCCGCCAGGTGGTCGGTGATGTTTTTGAAGTCGCTCTTGTATGTGAGTCGCGAGTCCAGTATAATGCCATGGTATTAATGTTCCTTGTGTTGGTTTATGAGGATTCCGTGCAAGAATAAGCCAGGCAGCTTTCACTTTTTAGGATGTGTGTCACAATGCCGCATTGGTCGGGGTTGAAGCTGATGTGCATGACCTGCATGCCCAGTTTTCGAACTTTTTGAGGTATTCCTGCAGTAAGTCTGTTGCGTCATAAATGCATTACGTTCTTGCTATCGCTGCAGTGTCATCGGTGAAAGTAGCCACAGTAAGAGTCTGGCGTTGGTTGACTTCGCCATGTCATGCGTGTACAGGGTTTCCGGTGTCCAACAATCTCGTCAGGATGCATCGTTCGAATAGTTTGCCAATCGTGGGGAGCAAACTTATTGGCGTATAGTTGTCCATGTCCTCTGGTCATTTGTTGGGCTTGAGGAAACGGACGATGCTCTTTTCCACGCCTTGGGGAAATAGCCAAGTTTCAGATACGAGTTGAAAATAAGGAGCAGGAAGAACAGGGCTGTGTGGGGCAGGGCCTTAGCCACTCGGTGTATATATTATCTTCTCTTGTGGCTTTCTTTGATTTGCGCCTTCGAACGTCTTCTTTCATCTCTTGCAGCGTGATCGGAGCCGCCGGGAGCTCCATTTGGTGAGGCTCTTCCAGTTTCTTAGCAACCAGCTCAGTCCTCCTTATTGATGCCGTCTGATAACTTTTCTCCAGGTTGGATGCAAAAGCTTCCACCCTATCCGCCGAGGTTCTGGCCCGCGAGCCATCTGCCATCTTGATGAGAAAATTTGGTGAGGTTTGCCTCTTGTATCTCCTAGTGAGCTGTTATAGTGCGTGATTGGAGCTCTCGTCTGCAGTCGTCCCCCCTAGCATCCTGTCAGTGGCTTAAGCTCTCCTCGCAGCCAACTTCTTGCGAACTCTGTTGGATATTTTTCTGATAAGCCTATCCGGGTCGTTGGTTCTCATGTTCTCCCTTTTGAGTCGCTTCTTAAGTAGAAACAGCTCTTCGATTTCACTCGAAGTGTCATCTGAGTGCCCGGGTGCCGAAGGTGGCACCAGCTGCAGAAGCGTCACGGATTTTATCAATACTAATATACTTACACTAGTATGTCAATTGCCTCGTCTACTTCCTCACTTAGTAGTCGTAAGGGCTGGGTTTAGATTAATCGAATCACTCAGAATCTCCCTGAACAGCGGAGCATTCGTGCTTGGGGACAAAAGCCTTGTCCTAGCTGGGACTACAAGAGGAGACAGGGCGTGTGTTGATCGGGATGTGATCCGAACTTAGCCCGTGCTCCTCTTTTATTGAGAGTTTGTAGTTCGTGTAAGCTCTATTGGACGGGTAGTATGTTGGGTTACCCGTCGCTAAAACCTGTTAAGAGTGGCTCCTCTTTTGTCCGCTCTATAATTGCCCCACATACGGTGTTTAGCATTGAAGTCACTTCCGATTTTAACTTTGTCTCCCAGTTGGGCCAGGAGTTGGTCGAAGTCGGTGCTTGTCCAGTATATTGATGGGGGTCGGTAGGCAGCAAGAACGAGTATCTCCCCACGTTGTGTTTGGATCATCACCGCCGCGAGCTTTTTTAGCGAGCACAGCTGCTCCTTCTCTTCTGGCTCTGCTGCTTGTGTGTTCTGCTCTGTAGCACTCATACCCTTGTAGCGCGTATCTTCTCTCTAAGTGTAGGTGGGTTTCAGAGATCAAAATGACGTCGATGTTATGACGGTGTAGGACCAGGCTGCGAGCATTCCAGATACCTATTTTTATGCTGTTCAGCATTATAGTCTTCTGGCGTCATGTGATGGAAGGGGAAAGATTGTGTTACGCAATTGGTTGAGCGTCTGCATTATGCCTGCGACTGCCGTTGTCAGCCACGCTACTGTTTTTTGTATCTCCATGAGGACCTGTGCAATTGAGCCAGTGTCCATCTGCTGCTCCGAGGAGGAGCCCTGGGTGTTAGTGGCCCATGGAGTTCGGCTTGAGCTGCTTCGGAGTTGTGGGAACTGAGTGTTATAATCCTCATTGCATAGGCTGTGAGGGTTGAGGGTTCCAGCATGTGTCTGCTGGGGTTGAATGCCGCGGAAGGCATCCGCAAAAGATATTCCCCGTTGCACTGCCATGGCTGAATACCTATACTGGTTCAACCGTCCCAAAGTCTCACCTTCCCTGCACATGCACCTTGCACTTTAAAAGCAATTAGTCTCATGTAAAGATGACATAAGCTTAACCGAGCTAAACGTCAAGGCGTGGTGAAGATGCAACGAGCGAAACAAAAGCTCAAGCGGATGGAGAGTGGCGCGTGCCTGTTCTTTTTTTTTTGTGCTCTTTATCCCAGACGTACGTCTGATAAAACACTTCCGCGCACTAAAAATAAAACTTAAACCTAACCTCGACCGCGAGTGCTCAAGTACCAAATGTTGAGCTCCACGATCTATCATTGGAGCCAGAGAACCTATTTTACCTAAATAATTCAAATGCTGAACCCTTTCGTTTCAACATACCCCCAACATCCGGCCACAGGAAAATATAGTTCGGTTTCCCAAAACCTATTTACAGGTTTGGCCATAAGTGAGACCGTACGAAATACCATACGTAAGGCTACGGACATCACCCCTTGGTAATACCGTAGGAATTACCATCTACCGTGCGGTATATAGGCCGCAAAGAACCAGCCCAGTGATCCCGTTACCGTAGCTTCCCTACGCATTGAATCTCGGCGTGTGCCTACATGCGCGAGTAACTGTCCCTCTTAAGCTACGTGCCAGCGGTTGTACATATACATATACTCGTAGCTTGGAACACGCACGAGAAAACATACATATATGTACGCCGGTACATACACTGGAAGCGGACGGTTCCTCTCACGAGAACTGGCTTCGTTTTTGTTATAATTCTCTCACGCCGCATCGACCAGACCTGAAGAGAGTTCTCTAGAAAGCAGTTATCTCTTCATCTCTTCCCCCGCTCGCCAGACTCCAGCAGACGGAATGTAAAGGAAAAGCAAAAAGTGATCACCGTTATAGTGCAGCAGTGAAGATCAACGTTCGCCGTGGCGAAACCCAATTCTGGTCTTTGCTGAATCTCTCCTATGCCCCTGGGTTTTTTTTGTATTTCTTTGTGAAATAAGTTCAGGAGAAAGCCCTTAAAACGAAAATTTCTTGAATGGACTTAAAATATAAATAGCGTTAAAGTGAAATAAATCAAAGTAAACTCGAGTTAAGTCTAGCAGTAGTGATCCAGATACGCCAGCGTAGTATTTCGGTTTTTGTTTGTTTTGGGTTTAACGCCTCGGTTCTGAAAGAAGAGTGTAACAAACAAGGAATTAAAAAGACCAATACTCGCGCATAGCCCATATATGTTCCATTACACTGATTTTTAAACGATTACAGCCACCCTCATCAACCACATGGAAGCGCTTTCATCGATGGATTGATCTGAACGTGACTGTTTAAAATTAAACGTATTCTTTATATACATTTATATAGCGTTACGAGTGAAACGATCCTTCAATATCGGATTGGTGTCCATGCGTCGACCACTAACTTATTAGCAGTGCTGACTTATGCCAAGCAGTCGAGTATTTGTTTCGCTCTGCCCTTTCGTTTTAATTTTCGGATATGCCAGCAAACAAAACCGCCGAACGACTTCACTCAGCTATTTAATAATTCCCTCCTTGACGTTTCTCTGTCAATTCTTCCATCTGAATCTAGAACCGCACGCGAAACTTATTTGACTTTAATTCACGAGCCTTTGGCAAGATCTCACCCCAACCCACCCCACTCTAGCCGACTGACCATTAAGCCGGCAGCGACTCGTGCATGGATCTCGGTCATCCCACCATCTGCTCGAATACGGTTCCAGTCCTAGCCTCCAACTTGGTTATCTGTTACACCTTCCTGCTTCCGTGTGTTCGCCAGTCTCGGCTGGTTGACGTTGACTGACGTTTACTTGTTCTTGAGCAATATGGTGTATACTTTACACGTGGCGAGCTTTTCTCCGCCACATTCCGGCAATCCTGTCCAGTGATCACCAGCGCATCTGCCACACACAGAGTTTTTGAGGCAGTAATTCTTGGCGTGGTCGAACTCAAAACATCGGAAGCACTGCCTCACACTGTTGTTCTTACGGGGCTGCTCCATTTACACCCCTATTTCTCCCTATCCTGGCGATTTTGAGGGCCTCTTTATTGTTCTGCGCCTGGGTGAGGTCAAAAAACTAGATATTTTGGTTGGGAGGGTCTTGTTTCACTCCTTTAGCGTCGACGATGGGGCTCCTTCTGGATCTGGGGTTGTATAGATTGAGCACCTTGTGGCCCAACTTTTCAAACGCCTGGTCAAGGCGTTACTTAGGCGTTGATACAGCAAGGTTTTTAGCCTACTTTACTTTAGCCTACGGTACGTTCTATCCTCAGCGAGGCAGGAGTGTCATTCAGGGTTCTGATTATTTGCCTGTGCGTGTCGGCATCTTTTGCGTATATGCGGAGGCTACCTGATGGCGCTATGCGGAATTCATAGTCTTCTTCCGGAATGGGAGGAGACAGGGAGGCCTCAACAGCGGCCACGTCAAAGACCCCAGGGATGGTGATGGGTCTTGGTTTGGGCGGCATCTTGGTGGTGGCGTCAGCTCCCGTTTCCTGGGCTGCAGCTGAGCGCCAACCACCTCATCGTCAGACAGTGCCTCGAGGGCACTGCCATCTGCACTGGAAGCTGTCCGTACTTCAGGTTCTGCATCAGGTCCTCATAGCGGGGCAAAGCGGTTGCCAGCAGGGTTGGGGAGGGATCCTGCCTGATCTTGCCCTTTTTTTGGTCGTCGCGACGCCAGCAAGCTCAGTTCCTTCTTCCTGGTGGCAAGCTGCCAATTCACAGCAGGAGGTGGTTTGAGGCTGAGAAGTGGCTGTATTCCAGGTAGCCAGCATCATGTGTTTGGTGCTCACCACCGGGGTGGGTGGAATGGTATTCTTTTTATTTATACATATAGCGTCACGAATGAAACGATCCGATATTGAGGTGTCTATGCATCGACCGCAAACTTATTAGCAGTACTGTAGTGCCGACCTATGCAAAGCAGTCTAGTTTGTAATTTTCAGATATGCCAGAAAACAAAACCGCCGAACGAATGGTATATTACCCAACAAACAATTAAAGTGCACCTAAAACATGCATCAATTCAAACTTTAAAAACCTTTTTAATAGTTTTTATAGTTCCCTTACATAATCATTATTACTTGCCTTACCAAATACTTTAAGACTTTTTTCCGCATATTTGTAGAGCAATCATTAATATTCATTTCAGCATAGTTGAACATAAATACCTTTATTAAGTACCATCTTAGAAACCTAAATATATATATATGAACGTCTGGCAGCTATGAGAGCTTTAAGGAATTGTTAATGAATAAAACGATTATAATGAATTCAAGTTAGTAGCCGTATTTAAGGATCATGTGGCGTCGAAAAGTCATAACTAAACGGAAGTAGATCATTTTTCTTGGGATCACTACCAATTCCTAGGCCTATGTGGACCGATGTGATCAAGGCAGGGTAGTCATATCGAGTTGCAATAACGCCGCAATCAACTCCCGCTCGACTTAACTCAGCTGTTTAATCCTTCCCTCCTTGTCGGTTCTCTGTTAGTTCTTCCATCTGAATCTAGAATCGCACTCAAAAATTATTTGTCTTTGAGTTTAATGCACGAGCATTTGACAAGATTTTAAGGATCTGATCGACCCTCACAAGCCACAGAGTGCCTGCCAGCCCTGGGTAAAAGCTGTTACGCCAACCCTTAATCACCCACCTCCTCAATAACGAATACACACCTCATCCGGAGCCACTGAAGCCACTCGTACGTTATGATTTTCTATATCCCCTTATATCCCCTATATCCTTTTAGCCAATAAAGTAATTATAAGCACCTATTGAAGAAAAATAAGATTTCTGAAATCAGTCTGCCTATGACGGCGTTAGGACATACAAATATACCGAAAGGTACCGCGATCGATAAGAAAAATATCGAAGGAGGAGGAGGGAGCCGACGGACCAGCGATCACTCACTTCGCCGAGAACCACGCTACCAAATATACGCGTTAAAAAGAGCCCTAGCCAACTCCAGCAGCCATACCACGAGCAGATAATTAAATAGAACAGAACCTCAAAAGTTCCTCGCCCGTGACACTTCGTTCCCTCTCGCCAGTGTATATGGCAACGTGTACTCCTTGCTTCACATTGAGCACATGCAATCCCGCTCGTACTAGGTTATTACGACCAAGTAAGTCTGTCGAAAAAAATCTCACGATGCAGCCAGGGCCCCAGTTTAGATCAATAGCAAACAATAAAGGCAAGATACGAAGCAAGAAATCATACAACTCTTGGCGTTATTATTTCTTTATTAACCGTTCTATATCCCGCCTCCGCCACTCGACGAGTAGCTTTGTGAACTTTAGTGACTACGCATCGTTCTATATCCCGCCTCCACACCTCCGACCAGTAGCTTTGTGAACTTTAGTGATTACGCATCGTTCAACGTCCAAAATAAACGTGCAGATATCCCACACACACACACGCATTGTGATCACGCCAATCGCGAAAACAAGTACAGTACAGGTCAGGAAAACCGTTGCAGTGCAAACTTTGACCGACAGCCCGTCCCAAATATAGTGCAGGCCGGACAAATCATCGCAGTGCAAGTCACAACGAACAGTACAGTGCCGGTCAGAAAAACCGTTACAGTGCAAATTTTGACGAACAGACTGGCCCCAAGTACAGTGCCAGTCAGGAAAAATGTCGCAGTGCAAGTACAGTGCCAGCCGTAAAAATCACCACAGTGCCCGAACCCAGTCCAGCTCCCGCGAGATGTGTCAACGAGACACATGGAGACCAGAAATAAGCACGGGACTCCGTCCCTTCACGCCTTCCAGATGGCTGACCAGATCAGACACTGGGGTGTCCATTTCAATGGCCACGATGACGCGGTAGCCTTCATAGAACTGCTCGAAGAGCGCGGTGTCGACATTAACCATCTTCCTCGAGCCATGACTGAACTCCGCACTGACAGAGCTAGTCGCTGGTTCCGCACCAGTCAACTCCAAAGCGCTTCGTGGGTTGACTTCCGCAGGGAGTTCTTGAGCTTCTTCTTCCCGCCCCGGTATCACGAGAAATTGGAAGACAAGATTCGGGCACGTAAACAATCGGTAGGCGAGTTATTTAAAGACTTCGTCATCGAGATCCGCCTACTCATGCACCATGCGGGGTATGACACGGCCCGGGAACTCAATCGCATATATGATAACGCTCTACCAGGCTATCAATTATATGTGAGGAGACACGAGCTACGAGACTTAGCCCAGCTTACACAACTAGCCGTGGAGTTCGAGAGTATTCAGGCGGAAAGCAACACAGGAAGCTGGCACAAATCCGTAACGACCCCCGCTCATAACACTCCTCGACGTAACCAGACCGACTCGATTACCGAGAACAGGCAAACAGGGACGCCCCAAAGACGGCACCCATTCCGCCAGACTCCGGGTAGCCGCGCTAAATCAGACGGTAAGCCGGGGTCAACTCTGTTCAATGCACCAGTGAAGGAGGTGTCCAATGACATGATCCCGCATGACGTACCCCCCATCATCAACGCAAGTACAGTATGTCGTCGCTGCGGTAGACCAGATCACTTGTCGACCAACTGCCAAAATAGTCCCATACTTTTCTGTTGAGAATGTGGCAAGCGGAACGTGAAAACCATCCATTGCTGCAGGCGCGAAACCTCGTGAAACTAGTCGCGTCCTCGACTGAGACGGGATCAGCCGGAAACGACGACTCTACGAACCCAAGACGAAAGAAAATCTAGAGACAAGCACTAGAGAACACGGCCACGCCGTCATCCACAGAGAACCAAATCCAGAGACAAGCACCAGAGAACACGGCCACGCCGTCATCCACAGAGAACCAAATCCAGAGACTGGTACTAGAGAACACGGCCACGCCGTGATCCACAGAGCATCGAATCCAGAACCAAACACCCGAGAACAGGACCACGAGCATATTAACGGAGACAACGAGCACAAGGACACCCACGGAGAACATGACCACGAGAATATCAACAGAAACTACGAGTACAAGGACCCCAACTGGAAACATGATTACTATAATGTCAACGGAAATTTCTAGTACAAGGACGACGACGGCAAACGCGACTACGAGAATGTACATGAAGACAGATGTACAGATAGAGTCAGAACCCCTACCGAGGTATCTCGCGATCATGGCCGACACTACTCCTATCATTGCCAATACAGCCGAGTACTCCCCTAGTCCAGACTTAGACAGCCCTTTCGACACGACCATCCTCCCTGAACACAATGATCAAGACACCGCTCCCGAAGCAAATATCCCCGTCGAAGACGAACCGGAACCAGACATACAACCCTGGCCCCCGGATATAGCACCGCAGATCCACGAGTCATTAGACGAGGAATTACCGAAATTCGAACCCCTACGGGGGACGACAGACTTGACAGAACACAGCATCGTCATGAAGGATAGTCGGCCTATAAAGCAACGCTATCACCTAAAGAATCCAGCCATAATGCGAATCATCGACGCACAAGTCGACGAGCTGCTAGCCGAAGGTCTCATCAAGCCGTCGCGCACTTCTCACAGTGCTCCGATCGTTCTCGTCCGCAAAAAATGGCGGTAGTGCATGTGTGTAGACTTTCGTCAACTCAACGAGAGCTCAATCCCTGACGCATACCCATTATTTGGATAAATAATATCCTGGAACGACTCAAAAACGCGAGATTCATCAAGGCCCTAGACCTTAAAAACGGGTATTGGCAGTTGGGGGGCCATCCCCAGTAGCAGGGAGGCGACGGCGTTCATAGTACCCGGAAGAGGACTCTACCAGTGGAAAGTTATGCCCTTCGGGTTACATTCCGCATCCGCAACTTTTCAACGGACTCTCGAAGCAGTCATCGGCACCGATATGGAACTTTTCGCGATCACATATTTGGACGATATCACTATTGTCGGGAAGGATTATCCAGAACACTTGCACAATCTAAAACAAGTCTTCGCACGGCTACGCAAGGCAAACTTACGGTTTAACGCCAACAAGTGTGCATTCTTCCAACGCCGAATCAAGTACCTAGGTCACGTGGTTAGCGAAGAGGGCATCCATACAGACCCTGACAAGATAGCAGCAGTAAAAGACCTGAAACCACCCACCAGTCTGAAAGAACTTCGCCAATGCATAGGGATGGCATCGTGGTACCGCTGGTTCGTCCCAAATTTCGCCGCCGTGGTACAACCTATGTCACAGCTGCTGAAAAAGGGAAAGGAGTGGAATCAAGTACTTAGGTCACGTGGTCAGTGAAGAGGGTATCCATACTGAACCTGAAAAGATAGCAGCAATGAAAGACCTAAGACCACTCAATAGAGATAGAGAGATGGCGTCGTGGTACCGCAGGTTCGTCTCCAAATTTCGCCGCCGTGGTACAACCAATGTCACAGCTGCTGGAGAAGGGAAAGGTCATGGTCATGGACATGGAAAAAAGAACAGCAAGATTCCTTCGACAACCTGTCCGGGTTTTAATTCCAAGTTTTCTCTGCAAACAGACACAAGTAACCTGGGAATTGGCGCTATCCTTACACAAGAAATCGGAGGAAAAAACCTGTCATCGCATACGTGAGTCGGCTACAGGAAGTTACGTTGCTACTTCGGGGGCTACCGGTCCAACGTTATCACAGACCATCTCGCTCTGAAGGGGTTGAAAGTCCTTACAGCAGTGTAGAAAGGTGGGCGGCCGAATTACAACAGTACCAGTATGACGTGCAATATCGACCGGGAAGACGAAACGTCGTTGCGGATGCACTGTCCAGACAGCCTTCGGAAGCCCTGGCATGGGTCCAGGAGGATAAGACAGGATGCGCCTGGTTGGAACAGAGGATACAACAAGTTCGGGACCAACCTCAGAAGTATTCGGACTACGTTTACGAAGATGGACAACTTGATCGACACCTGGGACACCGAGTCGACGAGGAGGAGTATATACCATGGAAACTCTGCGTACCCAAAGGTAACCGATCGAGGGTACTACAGGAAAGTCATGACCAAACTACCGGCCGGCCATTTCGGCGTCCGTAAAACGGGTCTCCCAAAGGTATTACTGGCCCGGTATGTACCGTGACGTGCGACGATACGTCCGTGGATGCCGCAGCTGCCAACAATTCAAAAAAACAACAAAAACCAGCCGGAAGGATGTTCCCCCATCAAGTCGACGAGCCCGCGCGACTTTGTGCGCCGATTTTGTTAGACTTTTGCCCCGCTCTAAGCGAGGTAATATCACTCTCTTAGTATTCTTCGACATCTTTTCGAAATGGGTTGAGTTGGTCCCTTTAAGGAAGGCAACAGCAACCAACCTCGAACGAGCTTTCCGAGAACGGATCCTCAGCCATTTTGGAGTACCCAAAGTGTTTGTGTGTGACAACGGAACGCTATTTACCAGCCGATCTTTCAAAAAGTTTCTCAAGTCAGCCGGGGTAAAGTTACAACACACCGCGCCCTATTGTCAGCAAGTAAACCCAACGGAGAGGGCAAATCGAACCGTCAAAACTATGGTATCTCAATTCATCAACGGCCACCAAAACACCTGGGACGAGTCACTACACGAGATGTCGCTCGCCATCAATTCTAGTGTCTCCGAAACGACTGGATTCAGCCCCGCCTACTTGTTACACGGTAGAGAGCCCCGCTTACCCGGCGCCTTGTATGACGAGGCCACATTCGGAACAATAAGCAATACGGAATCAGCCCTCGCTAAAGCGGCCAGGCTGAAAGAAGTATTCGACATCGTCCGCAACAACACCCAACGAGCAAACCAAGAACAAGGAAGATACGATAGTCTAGCCACTGTATTTTCTTGTACTCTACTACCAGTAAGAACATTAGAGTAGGAGCTTTGTAAGGCTGCACCACTTAAGTCAATAGGATTAAAACGCGATAGATTCATTTTCCTTAACACAGACATAAGTTAAAGGCCCTACCGAGAGGCGAGGAATTCGACGGTGAGCGCGCGGATGCCGACTTCGCAACCGACGAGGACCTGCACATTGAGTTCTCGGACTATGACCCCAACGAAAAAGACTTCCCAGCGTCCGCTCGTTCATCGTCCGATCGGGCAGCACCGTCATTACGTTCGCGTCGTCGTCCTACCGGAGAGCCGACTGCATTTGTTGATCTGACGTCATCACGCATGGACGTAGAGGATCCACCAGTCAAGCCACCACTGTTTTCAAGGCGAGCCTATGCCCCACGTTCTCCCGGCTACGAAACTTGCACAACGCTCGCACGACTACGCCCCAGGGCCACCGGCCTACGCCCCGTGCTCGTCACAATACAGTCACCAGGAGCCGACCCATCGTTCGCCCCGGTACACCGAGCCCCCGAGCCTACCAGGAGCCCCACTTCAACAACGCAGCGACCCTTGGCACTGCCGAGGCGTACACCGGGAGGTGACACTCGATCGGGAGGTCGCCCCGTACGTCCCGCCCCCTCGGCATGCGTACGATGAGGAGGATGAGGAGTATTATAGGCAGGAGTACGTCTCGAGCGCTGAAGCATACCACTACGGGGCGACGACGACACTGGAGGCGAATAGAATGGAGTCGACGAACCCGAAGCCAGCTGAGGTCCATGACGAAGAGCCCGTCGAGTCGGAGTGGGAAGACGGCGACCACTCCGCGTCACGCCCGAAAAGACGACGTATTGTCAACACTCTCGCCCCCGAACCCAGGTCCACCCTCGTCCGGTGGGAGACTACCTATTCTCTGGAGGACGAAGACGGTCCCCGCTTCCGGCGTACCTACCCAACGCCCAGTCCAACCCGAGACAGCGAGCGGTGGAAAGTCGACGGGGAAGTGCGAGCCGGCTTGGGAACACCATCATTGCCTGTCCGTTTCCACAGGGTAAGCTTGAGATCACCCGACGCAACCCAGCCCGCAGATTCGACGTCGTCCAAGGCAACCCTGCCCATTGGCCCGAGATCACCCAAGATCGCTCAGCCCACGGACCGGAGGTCACCCGAGGCCACCAAACCCACGGACCAGCGGTCATTACAGGCCAATCAACCCCAACACTCGAGGTCGCCACCGGCACGCGTGCCACAGGACCCGAGGTCACAGGGGAGTGTCGACTTGGACGTACTCGACAAACCTGAACTCGCCGTCAACCTAGAGCTCGCCATCGACCCAGAACTCTCGGGTGAAGACCAGCTGCTCGACTTTAGAGATCTCGACGACCTACTGCAGATCCTCGGCTCCGAGGTGGATCTAGACGAGTTTCTCCAGGAGTCCAGTATATCGCCGCTACGGATGTTTGTCCACCGCGCACGTAGTGGCCGTGTCGTCATCCACCCTGTAAGAAAAGAGGGGGGTGTAAGGATCTTATCGAACCTCACAAGCCACAGAGTGCCAGCCAGCCCTGGGTTACAGCTGTTACGCCAACCCTTAATCACCCACCTCCCCAATAACGAATACACACCTCATCCGGAGCCACTGAAGGCATTGATACCTAGTTTTAGTTCTCGTACGCTATGATTTTCTATATCCCCTTATATCCCCTATATCCTCTTAGCCAATAAAGTAATTATAAGCACCTATTGAAAAAAAATAAGATTACTGAAATCAGTCTGCCTATGACGGCGTTAGGGCATTTAAATATACTGAAAGGTACCGCGATCGATAAGAAAAATATCGAAGGAGGAGGAGGGAGCCGACGGACCAGCGATCACTCACTTCGCCGAGAACCACGCTACCAAATATACGCGTTAAAAAGAGCCCTAGCCAACTCCAGCAGCCATACCACGTGCAGATAATTAATTAGAACAGAACCTCAAAAGTTCCTCGCCCGTGACACTTCGTTCCCTCTCGCCAGTGTATATGGCAACGTGTACTCCTCGCTTCACATTGAGCACATGCAATCCCGCTCGTACTAGGCTATTACAACCAAGTAAGTCTGTCGAAAAAAATTTCACGATGCAGCCAGGGCCCCAGTTTAGATCAATAGCAAACAATAAAGGCAAGATACGAAGCAAGAAATCATACAACTCTTGGCGTTATTATTTCTTAATTTATTAACCGTTCTATATCCCGACTCCGTCCCTCGACCAGTAGATTTGTGAACTTTAGTGACTACGCATCGTTCTATATCCCGCCTTCACCCCTCCGACCAGTAGATTTGTGAACTTTAACGACTACGCATCATTCTATGGTAGGTAGGGCTTTTTTTCACATAACTTAAGCATCATACATCTGGCTATATTCAACTTTGGTGGAGGTTAAGGTGGAGCCGTTTATTCAAAACTTTTCATGCTGAATTTTGCCGATAAATTCTTACATCATCAACCGTAATTTTTCTTACAAAATATACAAAAATCTGTATTTGTAGCGGTAAAATGGTATTTGGGATAATAGAGAAAAACTACACCATAAAAATAACCATAGTTCCTTAAACATTTTTAAATCCCGACATCTATCAGAAAAAGTCATTTTTGGCCACAGCGGAAATTTCGTGTTGACTAGTCATAACTGTTACAGCATTATCTATAATAATGAAAACCACCCAACGTGGGGCCGAAACGGTCACAGCTCCAAATAATTGTCCGAAAGACAGTCATCTACACCCGACTGGAAGTCCTTTATCCTTCTTGGTACGTACGTTGTGTTACCGTGTGGCTAATCTATCGCGGTCTCATTTCCTTGCCTCTCGTTAGAATAATAGGAGCTATGTGAGTCAAGATGGTCGAGAGAGACTGTCGAAATCCTGATGCTTTCCATTAAGCTCTTGGTCCCTCAAGCTGCGCGGGACGTAACAACTGCCGGTATACCGTCTGAGTACCTGTGGATACTCCATCCATTGATTAAAATATGGTTAATTATGGCGAACGCTATAACCTGTCACAAGGAGCTGGGAGAATACGCAGGGAAAATCAATTTTCATCCTTTCTATTTTCAATTATTTTCTTAAGTAGGAAGTATTTCATTGACTGTCGAAATCCTGACGCTTTCCGAATAGCCTCTTGGTCCAGTTAACTTAAAGTACGACCTACGGGATCCGTACGTTGATAGGAATTAGCCTTGATTGATATCAGGTGTATTTTAAGCAAACAGCATAACCTGTCTCGCGGTATCAAGAACCTGTCCAATCCAGGGGCATCTTTTCTATGTAAATCCGTCTCGTAGACAGAGAGATTAAACAGCAAACGAGTTTCCGTATATCTAGTAGGTGCTTCGAAGGCGCACACATGATCCTTGTATTTAAGAACATTTTGATAGATTTTTTAGTCTATAAATTAATCAGTATTTCTTTTCGTATTTTCCAATTAAGAGCCGTGAGTTATGAGATTGTATAATCCTTCGTCCCTTCATCATAGTCCCGAGAATTTAGTTCAAATTGGGAATCGTGGTATAATTTGTAACACTTGCGACAAAGAAGTTGAATATTCAGCCCAGTTGCTTGCCACCAGCTGTGGACACCAATTCCATTGCGAATGTTTTAGCAGGAAAGCGGGCGCCCAAAAGGTTTGTCCTGCCTGCCACTCTAGTTTGCATTAATCGGTTTAGAATTTAGTTGAGGAGATTGCAGCAGCCCCAAATCCGAGTCAAGACCCCAACATAAGCAAGCCTCAGACTAGGTCTAAGGGTAAGCCAACCGACCCCAACACAGACGTCCCTAGCGGATTAACTGTTGGTGAGAATTTCCCTGAAGTATGAGTGGAATCCAATGAAGCTACGGTAAATTGACGTCTACATCAGGTGATTGCCGACGCTATGGCAGCCGCCTAGCAGGCTCAGACGCACCTATTATCCCAAACAATTGAAAATGGACTGCAGAAATTATAGATGCAGCAAACAGCATCTCGTGAGAGTATTGAAAGTGTGCGTTCACAACCAATCAATACGCAAACCATCGATGAGGTAGAACAACAAACATTTCAGCAGTTGTTCGGTGTTAGCTCGGAAAGGCAACAGGCCAGGTAGGCAACATCCAGAAATAGCATAGGAATGACTCTTCCAGCCTCAGAGTTACGTCCTGATCGCATAAGTCAAATCATCTCGTATTGGAAAATACGTTTTTCCAGCCATTCGTCCATCGGAGTAGAAGATTTCATTTATAATTCATTTCATTTTGAATTTTTAGCCCGATATGCGAGCAACTTGTTTGAGGGTAGTGCTAACGAATGGTTCTGGTGATACCAAAAGAGTGTCCCTTTTATCCGTTGGTCCGATCTGTGCGTAGTACTCAAGGTGAAATGGATATCCGCTCAGCGATCACTCAACGGAAGCAAAAACCAAATGAAACATTTGACTTGGTTTATGAAGCAATATTAGCATTGGCCGACAAATTAATCTAGACAATGACGGAGCCCTATCTGTTAGAAGCGCTTAAAGCAAATTTACTTCCAGACATTCAACACGAAATTTTGTATGTCCCAATCAAGAGTATCGCCGAGTTGCGTCATATAGTCCGTACTCGCGAACGATTCCTACAGAACATGTCCTAATCTACTTTAACGAATCCACGTGCCACGTCTAAACGGCACATTAATGAATTGCATCAAACGTTCAGTGAGAATGAAGACAAAGTTGATCATTAACTGATCGGTTGATCGGTATTAACATACTCTCGAGTACTTCTGTATGCGGATGATGTTAAGCTGTATGTCCAGTACAAGGATGGTTTATCTCAATCCAGGTTGCAGTCCGATTTTAATAGCTTTCAGTCATGGTGTTGTGCAAATTTGCTATATGTATCGTTTAACGATGCTTTTGGCCCGGTTGGTTCACGATCTGGATAGGCGGGGCCACTTTATATATCCGGCTCTAGCTCGTCGGCTTTGGGGGTGGTGGTCTTGCGCGTCCAGATCGCTATCCATCGAGTGCGCTGATATTATGTTAATATTTCCAAGAATAAAGCGTGCTGCGACTAGTATGCTAGAACTGTACGGTAGATCGACGAAAAGAAAGAGATAAAGAAGAGAGAAGAAACAGAGAGATATCGGCTGCGAATCCACAGATGTTTTCGTGGTCGCATCTTTTGTCCACCCAACCTAAGATCACCTTCCTTGAAACCGGCAGTTTCAGGTGACCCCTAGGACCACTACGGATACGCGCAGCATCCTTCAGATAATATAAATGATATTCAATTGAAGACATTTTATGTTTAAATATAAATCAAATAAGAAAGTATATGTATGAATTATAAAAGCTATTCGTATAATATCTAATATATAAAGATAATATTTATGAGCTCAGATTAATATTAGTCAATAGTAAAGAGAGTAATAAGAAATTCATAATTTTAATGTAACACTATATTTAGATTTCTCTGTTTTATCGGACTCATATATTTCGAGGGCCAATTCATTCAATATGACTAAACAATATTTAACATTTAAGCTCACGTGGAAAACTGTTTTTAGAAGTGGATAGAATGCTAAGTTCAGAACATGTATCCCTGTTAAATCCAAGTTACACGGGAATATTATTATGAAAAGAAAGCAAAAGAATATATTCCTTATATTCGAGACAGATGCTCTTTAAATTTCCACATTAGGAACTATACATACAATTTTTTATTTTTTTTTTTACTCACTCAATCTGTTTTCCAACGACGAAAGGTCGATCTTCCGGCATGCTGAAAAAATAGTGTTATTTCGGGAAATAGGACACAGAAGATCGGGAAGCGCTTATAATACTATCTTGACATCAATAATACGGGATTCTTGAACTTCACCAGACTATAACAGACCTGTTCTTGACAATCTTCCTTTCGCCATTAGTACATTTAAGAATTAGTTATACATTCAGTCTTTTACGTTAATTTTACCAAATACTTAGGAGAATCGTTTAAGTATCAATAATTTTATCTGATATAATCGAGTCGGGATTCCCAAGGTTTCCAGGTGGCCTAGTTCTTCCTAGCAGAATTTGTAAAACATTTTCAATTTTTCGCAAGCTAACTTTTGAACGTGGAAGTGTTGGCTCTCTCTTCTTGTTTCTCTATCCGCTGACCCTTCTCCGCGCTGAAAGTGAGAGCCTAATCTGATCCTTAACACACAAGAAAATCCTTTGTCGGCCTATCCCGCAATAAACGTCTAAGCTTGCCTGATACCTCGATAGTATTGAGTCTGTTTGTGGTATGTCCGCAGCTATCGATACACTTAATATAACTAGTTCTTCTTAGATAATGAATCTTCGAACTCGCAAACACTGTCACACACCAAATGAGCGTGCTGGTGAGAAACCGCACGTGGTTTATTTTGCACCCCAATAGAAGAGTTGATTTATCACCGACGCCGTCCAGTTGATTTGACTTCTCAATGAAGTTAGTGTGTTGTCGTGAGGCCACGCGAGGTTCTCGTGGGTTCCAATATACTCGTCGAAAAAGAAAGCGTGTCGGTGTGTGGCCACACGAGGTTCTCGCAAGTCAGAATATGCATTCCTATATGGTGGTCATCCAAACTGGATGCCCTTACGCCGAGCCGGCACGATGTCCTGATAGGCCGGCCGACGCAAGGCTGTATGCTTTTGTGCCGTCGATCAGGAAAATCTCATACAGGTCTCTCGTAGCTCGTCGACTGCGGGTCAGATTATGGCACTCTTAGAATCGTTATTTAGTTGTTTTTGTACACTCTTGCACTTTAAATTTTGTCACTTTTTCGGAACGATTTTTAACTTTTTATGCTATTTTTCATCCGATGCCGTGACCGAATACTTTGGCGATTTCGCAAAAAAAGAACAAAACCGGAATCCTTAATCTGGCACTTGTCAAATATCGCTGATTGGATCAACTTTGTATTTTATAAGTACGCCCTCTAGTTTGTCAAAAAACTCATCCCCGATTCCAGCCGCCACCTATTGACTATTGATAACTACTCAATTGTGCATTTTACAACACTTAATCCGTCGCTTCAGGCTCCACTACATATACCTTAATGCTTCGAAATGTAAAGTAATGACATTTCATCGTTGATGATCTTGGTGTTCTTTTAGATCCCAAGTTAAAGTTTTCTGAACATATTTCTACCATGGTAAATAAGGCCATGGGAGTGCTTGGGCTTATAAAGAGGTGGTCAAAGGAATTTGACGACCGCTATATAACAAAGACTCTCTATATATCGCTTGTTCATCCGATTTTAGAATATGAGTCTTGTGTATGGTGCCCTCAGTACAAAGTACACCAGGACCGTATAGAATCATTCCAGAAAATGTTTTTAATTTTCGCTCTACGCAGCCTCAACTGGGATGCAATTTTGAGACTGCCGTCTTTCTCTAATAAATTGCTTTTTATAAACCTTCCATCCTTAGTTAACCGTAGAAAAACTCTTGGTGTGATTTTTGTGCACAACTTGATCAAGGGTGACGTAGATAGCCCGGACTTGATTATCTGCATAAACTTCACTATTCCTGTAAGAAACAATATAAACTATATACCGAGTTTATTTTTTAGTTTTTTCCAGAGCGGACGCGCCACGGGGCTGCTCTACAATTTAAGTTCCAAACCACGGAAATAGCGCATCCAATCACTGCAAGCTCACCCGAGACAGAGAGGTCACACACAGGAGAGGGACGGATCCAGACCTGGTGCTGCTCCTGGGACCCCCGAAGGGCGGGCGGAGGCAGGGGACCACCTTGAGTGCGCTCAGGCTTTTTCACTCAAAGCCTGGCGGCTCCCGCCGTTTTCAACTTATCCTGTTTTTTCCTTTTTCCTATTTTCCTTCGACAAGTACCTTCTTGTTTTCCACTCGAGGCAACATAGCTGATCGACTGGTGAACCAGGGCTGGACAGTGCAGGCCACGAACCAGCTGATCGTCTGAAGTGTTACAAAGGGTTTTTAGGTCACATAACAGCTCGCTTCTGACAGCAAGCGATTACCGAGCGATCGTTAATTCAAACCAATTAGAATTCAATTCAAATTAGTCCGAAATACCGGACTTGGCAAAGGCCAAGGAACGGGCCGCTAGCCAACCTCTCCGCCTAGGCGGGGCCATCCAACCGGTCTCTGGTTACCGAACCGGAGCGGTATAACTCCCACCGGAAATTCCAGAAACTGCTCCTTCTGCCTAGAAGGTATAATGCTGGCAGGATCAAATCTAGCCCAGCTGGACGACTCGGACGACCTCCAGGCATTCACTCAAAGAGCCAAGATCGCGAGGTCCCCCCCAGGAGCTGCGCCCCCAAGCACCGTGAAGATGGACGGAGATACGCCCAAAAGAAGCAGAGAGCCAAGCAGCCCTGCAAGTGCAGAAAAGATGACAAAGCGAAAGAAGGTCACCAAAAGTCCCCAAGCGTTGGCGACCGAAATGGGAGCGTTTATAGACGGACTAGTGGCCGAAATATGCGTTAGGAGGCCAGCTACGCGACACGGTAACCTGATCAAGGACTCCCTAACCAACCTGAAGGAGCTGCACTCGGACATCTGCGCGAGAATCAAGGAGGAGGAAGGAAGGATCATCGATGCCGACAAACCGTATACGAAGGACCGTCATACATCCCCGATTTCAGGCAAGCGGGTGGAGCCGCATGGAGAGGCATGGTACACCGTGACCCGTCGGCCCAGAACCCGACAAAAAACGGCAAACGAGGATCCGGAAAAGAGACCGAAGGCGACAACGACCAATCCACTCAGGCGAAGAAGGCATGACGCAATCATAATTGCCACCAAAATAGACCTCTCCTACTCGGACATCTTGAGGATGGTGACGAGGAGAGACGACGGGAAGCTGAAGGAGGTGGGAAAAAACGTGAACAGAGTCCGTCGCACAGCCAAGGGAGAGCTCCTACTTGAGCTAAATGGCACGCAGAAGGAGAACATTGTCCAGCTGAAGGAGCAAATTGGCCAAGTGCTTGGCACGCAGGCAGGCGTTAGGGCGCTGGTAAGCGAGACCTTCATAAAGATTCGCGACATCGACGACCTTGCCACCAAAGAGGAGATAGCCAAGGCACTGTCTGTCCAGGTTGACCACCAGGTGGGAGCTAAATGCATCAGGGCCCTGCGGCCGGGCTATGGAGGCTCTCAGGTGGCTGTTGTCGGGCTCGCGGACCCGCTGGCTAAGCGTACCATAGAGGCTGGTAAGCTTAAAATCAGGTGGACAAGATGCAGGGTCGTAGAGCGATTAGGTCAGAGGCGTTGCTACAAGTGCCTAGAGTTTGGGCACATCGCAGCCTGGTGCAAGAGCGACGTCGACCGCAGCAACTGCTGCCTCAAGTGCGGACAGCGGGGCCACAAAGTAGCAGATTGCACCAACGGCCCTAGATGCTTCCTCAGCGCCGAAAAGGATCCGGCTGCAGCGAGCCACATAGCTGGCAGCAAGAAGTGCCCGAGAAGCAGATCGGAGCAAAATCAACGATTAGCTAAGTGAGGATCTTGCAGCTAAGCTTAAACCACTGCGAAGCGGCCCAGAGCCTGCTATCCCAGCTAGTCAGAGAGGAATCAGCGGACGTTGCACTCCTCAGTGAACCGTACCGCAGAACCAGTGACCTCAACTTCACGCTAGACGAGACAAAGACAGCAGCGATTTGGACATGAGGGCGTTCAAGCCACCAAGCAGAGTCGGTACGCAAGGGAAATGGCTATGTTCGAGCCAAGGTCGACCAATTTTGGCTATACAGCTGCTACCTTGCACCATGACTGTCGCTCCAGGAATTCGGCGCGGTACTTGACAAAGTAGAAGACGACGCACGGGGACGGGCAAATGTCATCTTGGCGGGAGACTTCAACGCCTGGTCAGAGGAATGGGGGTCAAGGTTCACCAACGCCAGAGGCCACACACTCCTAGAAGCCTTCGCCACACTGGAGATTACCCTCCTGAATACGGGATCAGAGGACACGTTCTCACGAGCAGGAATGGGCTCTGTCATCGATCTGTCCTTCTGCAGCAGCAGTCTCGTCGAGAGCACTAAGTGGAGCCTAAGCAACGTATACACCGCTAGCGACCACAAAGCCATCATCTGCAGCATCGAGGCCCGCAGGCAAGGACCAGCCCATCAACCAACGATGATCTTCAACGCCAGAACCCTCCGGCCAGAGACTTTCCTTGAGAGACTGCCCATACCAGAGCCCCAGGGAGGCGCAGAAGCCAGCGCTGCCGAGCTCGTCCTCTCTTTAACATCGGCTTGCAGGGCAAGCACAAGAAAGACAAGGAGCCACTCTCGCCACCGCGAGCCTGTATTCTGGTGGACCACGGAGATCGCCGATGCTCGCAGTGAGTGCATCCGCGCTAGGAGGCGCCACACACGAGCGAAGGGAACCCCGGACTTCCTCATAAGGTCCCAGGAATACGCCACGAAACGCCGAGCTCTTAAAAAGGCCATAAGAGAAAGCAAAAGGAAGTGCTTGGGGCCTTGCAAACAAGGTCATTGTAAAAAAACTCAACGCGGAAAAGCCCTTTACGGCGGCTGATCCTGCTAGGATGAAGGAAATCGTCGAATACCTCTTCCCCACTGTCGCTCCAGCTGTCAGGCAGTTACGAACACCCTACCGCCACATCGGATGGGCTGACATAACGGCAAGCGAGATCCTGGACGTTGCAGCAGAAACCCCGACCGGCAAGGCGCCTGGCCCAGACGGTATTCCCGATACTGACGTGAAACTGGCAATGACTGCGCATCCATCGGCTTTCGAGCACGTATTCAACATGTGCCTCCGCGAAGGAGTCTTCCCAGAGCCTTGGAAGCAACAGAAGCTTGTCCTGTTGCCGAAGCCGCATAAGCCTCCCGAAGAACCCTCATCCTATAGGCCCATCTGCCTGATTGACAACGTGGCCAAGGCGCTGGATAGATGTATAAGCAGAAAACTCCAAAAAGCGATCGTAGAGGAAGGTGACCTGTCTCCGATGCAGTTCGGCTTCAGGAAGGCAAGATCGACGACGGACGCGATACGTGTAGTAAAGGATATTGCGGCCAAAGCTATAGAGGGAACCAAGTGGCTCGGAGGACGGAAACACTACTGCCTCGTGGTCACACTTGACGTCAAGAACGCATTCAACTCGGCGAGGTGGGACGTCATCCTCAGGGCCCTAAACCGGCTAGGAATCCCGGATTACCTGGTAGCCATCATCGAGGACTACTTCAGAGGCCGGATGTTAATCTAAAACACCACTGGCGGCACTGTGCAGTACCCGGTGACATGCGGCGTTCCTCAAGGTTCGGTCCTGGGACCAACCCTGTGGAACGTGATGTACGACGCTATCCTCAAACTCCAACTACCAAGACAGGTCCGCATAGTTGGATATGCAGATGACGTCGCGTTGGTGGTGGTAGCCAAGCATCTTAACGAAGTGGAGGCTCGCTGTAACCAAGCGGTAGCGGAAATCCAGGCGTGGCTAAGCTCTGTGGGCCTAAATCTGGCTGAGCTCAAGACGGAAGCGGTTCTCATATCCAGCCGCAAAAAAATAGAGGTAGCGACCGTCCGAGTTGGCTCTGTCGACATCACATCATCGAGAGCAATCCGATACCTTAGAGTAATGCTGGATACTCGCCTCTCATTCCGCGAGCACCTCCAGGCAGTCAGCAAAAAGGCAGCCGACCTGGGAAGAGCACTGTCGCGCATGATGCTAAACACGAGGGGACCAAAACAAGGCCGAAGACTACTTCTCCAGTCAGTACGTAAATCGGTCACGATGTACGCGGCACCTATCTGGGCAGAGGCGGCGAGAAAAAAATCATACATGAGAGGGCTGGACGCTACTCACCGTCTAGGGGCTCTGAGAGTCTGCTGCGGCTTCCGAACCATCTCGGATGACGCGGCTTTGGTCTTAGCAGGAATGCTCCCTTTTGCGGAACTCGCAGAGGAAGCCAAAGAAATCTCTGCACAGCTCGACGCAGCACCCCAAAACTGCTCCACGGTACAACGGAAGCAAATAAAGACGGCAGCGAGGGAAAGGAGTCTAACTAGATGGCAGGAACGATGGGCCAATTCAGCGAAGGGCAGATGGACTTTCCGCCTTATACCGAACAAAGGTACGTGGATGAACAGGAAGCATGGAGAAGTCAACTTTTGGCTAACCCAACTGCTGAGCGGACACGGCTGCTTTAGGAGCTACCTCCATCGCTTTGGGCACGACAGCGACGCTAACTGCCCGACGTGCGGCGTAGAAGAGACCGCTGATTATATTCTCTTCAACTACTCCAGGTTTGATGAGCAGCGAAGCGGCATTGGCGGTGCACGCTGAATGCCGAAAATCTAATAAACATGATGGTATCGAGCGAACGCCATTGGTCTATGGTATGCGGATTTGCTTCAGAAGTCATACGGAAGTTGAGAGAGCTGGAGCGGAGTCGCAACGGCACATAAGGAGGGGTCTAAGGTGACCCGCCTGTCCCTGCGAAACAAAGCTTCCGCGGCATATCCGCAGGAACTCAGGCATTTTTTTTCCATCTATATATTCTCTTCCTCCACATTGTCTTTTCTTTCTCATTGTTTTTTCTTCTTCTCTGTTATACTCGCTGTTACACTATTTAACTAATAAATGATATAAAAAAATAAATAAAAAAAACCGTTGTTCCATGCGATTTTTAGATCGAATTATTCCTGGCATGAACCTTTTAGAGTTTTATGCTCGGATTATAATTCCCTCTACCGTATCATAGCCATAACTAATTCCCTTCCTCTTCTTAAACACTATTACTCACATACCTTTCTTGTATTTAGAAATTGTAAGTGTACGATAGTTTTAGTGCATGCTTAGTTCCTTTAGTAAGATTAGTTCTATTTTCTTCGAATATAAGTCTAACATCTATCTTTCCTGATCGCGATCGGTTCGGTTAACGAGTCGCGCGTCATGCGGCAGCACCCCTCGGTCGGTTGGGTGGGAGGAGGGCTGCGTTCCCGCCTGGGATTCGCGCGTAACAGCATTCGGCTGGTATCCCATGGGCCATGTAATCATTGCATATCAACTTCCAAACACATATAGATGATACATCTATTGTACACACTTAATTTTTCAAATTGTGGGAAGTTAGTTTACCGATACGAAGAATGTACGGGAGAGCGGAAGGTTTTCTGTTATGGGTATGGTAAAGCTGACACCTACAAGCCCTCCTGTAGAAAATGCAATCCAAAAAACTTGGCAGTCCGTGCACCGTTGATCAGTGCACGCAGACCGATGGTGTCGAAAACCACCAACATGGAGTAACGAGTTCTAAAACGATCTCGATATCCCTTCAACCGGCCATAACAGAAATACCAAACTCATCACCAAGGACAGAGAACGACGGTTATAATCAATGCGCCCTTCGGATGAAATTTCGTAGAGGTGTTTATAACGATACCCGGAAACAAGAACGGAAAGTGTTGTTATCTGCAGTAGTGGGAAATGCGCAGGATATAAGACCGTATGCAGGCGTTCAACTTTTGAGTAGAACCGTCAGTGGTCTCTTGGATACAGGAGCGACAATCAGTTGTATAGGAAGGGATTTAGCGTTGAAAGTTAGTCAAGCCAGCATTCCAAGCCGGTTATGCCTCTGTGCGAACCGCTGATGGAACTGCTCAGAAAATTGTGGGCAAGATCACCACTCCCATTCTATTTCGAAACGAAACTAAGCCCATAACCTTGTATCTAGTGCTATCACTCTCTCAAGATTTATACCTTGGAATTGACTTTTGGTACGCATTTAAATTGCTATCCCCAGGAGTAATGAACCAACAGGCTAAGCGTGAAGTTGCGGACTTAGCTAAGGAAAACCAAACGCAGATGAGTTTATTGGATTCGAAACATGCCATGTTGTCAGAGGCTATCAAAAAATGTCCGTCATTCGCCAAGGAAGGGTTAGGTAAAACTAGCTGGATAAGTCGCGATATCGACATAGGGATGGCAAAGCCAATTAAACAGTGGTATTATTCAGTATCTCCCGTTGTCGAGATGCTGATGTTTGAGGAATTAGATCGAATGATAGCGCTTGGTGTTATTGAGAAGTCCGATAGTCCATGGTCTTCTCCAGTCGTTCTCGTTAGGAAACCTGGAAAAGTAAGATTATGTCTAAATAGCCGAATTACATGGAAGCGGACGGTTCCTCTCACGAGAACTGGCCTCGTTTTTGTTATAACTCTCTCACGCCGCATCGACCAGACCTGAAGAGAGTTTTCTAGAAAGCAGTTATCTCTTCACCCCTTCCCACGCTCGCCAGACTCCAGCAGACGGAATGTAAAAGAAAAGCAAAAAGTGATCACCGTTATAGTTCAGCAGTGAAGATCAACATTCGCCGTGGCAAAACCCAATTCTGGTCTTTGCTGAATCTCTCCTATGCCCCTGGGTTTTTTTTTTATTTCCTTGTGAAATAAGTTCGGGAGAAAGCCCTTGAATGCACTTAAAATATAAATAGCGTTAAAGTGAAATAAATTAAAGTAAATTCGAGTTAAGTCTAGCAGTAGTGATCCAGATACGCCAGCGTAGTATTTCGGTTTTTGTTTGTTTTGGGTGCAACGCCTCGGTTCTGAAAGAAGAGTGTAACAAACAAGGAATTAAAAAGACCAATACTCGTGCATAGCCCATATATGTTCCATTACACTGATTTTTAAACGATTACAGCCACCCTCATCAACCACATGGAAGCGCTTTCATCGATGGATTGATCTGAACGTGACTGTTTAAAATTAAACGTATTCTTTATATACATTTATATAGCGTTACGAGTGAAACGATCCTTCAATATCGGATTGGTGTCCATGCGTCGACCACTAACTTATTAGCAGTGCTGACCTATGCCAAGCAGTCGAGTATTTGTTTCGCTCTGCCCTTTCGTTTTAATTTTCGGATATGCCAGCAAACAAAACCGCCGAACGACTTCACTCAGCTATTTAATAATTCCCTCCTTGACGTTTCTCTGTCAATTCTTCCATCTGAATCTAGAACCGCACGCGAAACTTATTTGACTTTAATGGACGAGCCTTTGGCAAGACCTCACCCCAACCCACCCCACTCTAGCCGACTGACCATTAAGCCGGCAGCAACGCGTGCATGGATATCGGTCATCCCCACCATCTGCTCGAGTACGGTTCCAGTCCTAGCCTCCTACTTGGTTATCTGTTACACCTTCCTGCTTCCGTGTGTTCGCCAGTCTCGGCGGGTTGACGTTGACTGACGTTTGCTTGTTCTTGAGCAATATGGTGTATACTGTACACATTCTGTCGAATGCTGCGTGCTTTTATCCGCAGTTGGTGCAAACAAGGTCATCCGTGGTCTTGGCCCCACATTCCTGCCTGATTTTGCCCTTTTTTAGGGCGTCGCAACGCCAGCAAGCTCAGTCCCTTGAATCCTCTTCCTGGTGGCAAGCTGAGAAGTGGCTGTATTCCAGGAAACCAGAATTATGTGTTGGGTACTCACCACCGGGGAAGTGGCAATGAGGTGGCCGGTCTTTGCGTAGAGCCTGTAGCTGGGGTCGCCACTGAGCTGGCCTATCTAGTTGTTGGGCCAGGGCAATCAGGGACAGTGTGGGGACAACCATTGAGGCATTGCTTAAAATTCCATACCTTGCTGAGGATGTTGTCGCAGTGACTGCAGTCAAAATTGTTGTCGTTGTGGTGGCTGGGGATCCGAGCTTGTGTGGCCACAAATTTCCATCAGTGGAATTGATGGTGATGCCATTGAAGCGAGTGGGGGTGTCGAAACCATTGGTAGCGATGAACTCAGGGTCTGACCACTCCTCACGGTCGTCTTTAAAATCCATGGAACAGGCCTAAAGAGCATCCACCATAGTTTCGGTGGGGTGGGGTAATTTTTAGTGTTTTTTGTTTTAGTTTTGCAACACTGGGTATTCGTTGCGATATGTTCTTCTCACTTTCGATATTTTTTGACTTCAATTTCGGTATATTCCGCTCAGTCTTGGCCGCACTTCTGTGTTAGATTGTTTCGGTATTTTTGCCGAGCAATTTTCGGTATATTCTGCTCATATTTTACCGCACTTCTGGGATAAAGTGTTTCGGTGTTTATGTCCGAGTAACTTTTTGGGATTTCGGTATTTTCTGGGTTTTTCGGTATATTTTGCGCGAATGCTACCACACTTCCGGCTTGGATAAAACTTTCTTATAGGCTTTTTACACTGCCGCATCATTGTCGAAGGTGCGGAAAAATTATGCGAGGCGTTTACATCTAAGCCGCATCTTTTTCGCATCATTTTGTGAGCTGTTCGGGCTGAAGAAGAAGAGAGGAAAATCATTTTTATTTAAATTTAAAGAAATTGTGAAAATAATGAGCGATCTACTATTAAATGTGGAAAACTGTGCATTTGGGTGTTTCACCACGAGCCCCCCAATGTTTATGGAGCTTGTTAAGGAGCAGTCCGATGTATGTGAATCTATCTTTGCTCCTTTAAACAAAAATGTTGTGCTGCCGACTTTAATTTCCAATTGACACATCTCAAAAGATCTTTGTGGACCCTTGTAAGTTGTTGTGTAACCATTTTGTTTGCTATCAGATTTCTATCTATCAACTTTTAATTTAAATGTTTAGGAACGGGTTGGCGATTATTGTTTGACAAAAACAGATGTTTCCTCTCGATACCCCGAATAATACCCCGAAAGCTACTTCAAAGCTCGCGAAACCGGGCTCAGTGACATCCGCGGAAGATTTAGAAAAGTCCCTGTAGACTCTATCCAAAGTTCTTCTAGATGCCTACCACGCATCATGCCCACCCTCAAGAACAAAGAAGAGGACCAAGCCGCTTTGCTGAAACCGAGACCACTCTCTACAAAGAAACAACCTCAGGGAATTCTTAAAGCTTGTTAAACAAGGGAACGAAGAGATCATCGACGAGGAATACAAGATTCTTCTCAGAAACTACAAGAAGAAAATACGTAAGGCACAACGTAGCTCGTGGAGGAACTTCTGCTCTAACATCGAGAAAGTGCCTGAAACAGCAAGACTCAAAGCAGCCCACCATACAGAGTCAGCTCAAGTTAAATAACGGACAGTGGTCAGAGAGCAGCGAAGAGGTCCTGACAGCACTAATGGAAACCCACTTCCCGGGATGCACCGAGGTCACTGATGCCGAAACGCAAGAGGACCTATTAACCGAGGAACAAACCCCCCCGACAGATCTGATAACCCACACAAAAATCCAATGGGCTATAGATTCCTTTACGAGCACAAAAGCACCTGGACTGGACGGAATATTCCCAGCCATGCTGCAGATGACCAAAGAGGTGACCACTTCATGGCTTTCTGCAATTTACTCGGCATGTCTAAGTACAGGCTATATCCAATCCAATGGAGGACCTCTAGAGTTGTCTTCCTCCCAAAGGCAGGAAAGTGCAGCCATGTTGGCCCCAAGGATTATAGACCAATAAGCCTTACCTTCTTTCTACTAAAAACTTTGGAAAAGCTGCTGGATCTACATATCAGGAATGAGGTAGGAGGACTGATGTCTACCAACCAGCATGCCTACACCAAACGGAAATCGGTGAAAACAGCTCTACATTCGCTAGTAGCTACCGTCGAGAAAGCTCTCAACAATAAAAAGTAAGCACTAGGAGTATTCGTAGATATATCTGGAGCATTTAATAACGTGGCTACGAACGCAATAATGGATCGTCTAGAAGCGACCAACATACACCCAGCAATCACCCTATGGATAAAGAACCTCCGAGTAGTAGACGGGTGCAATCAGAGTGGGGCACCACTTCCATGGTAAAGAGAGCAGCCAGAAGCACATCTCAGGGTGGAGTCCTGTCGCTCCTCCTGTGGAATCTGGTGGTCGACGACCTCATGAAGAGATCCGAGAGGAAGGCCCCTAAAATAACAGCTTATGCAGACGACATAAGCATAATTATTACGGGTGTCTGTCCATCGACCCTCAGCTCCATAATTTGTTGATTTGTTTAAAATTGTTTAAAGTTTAACAATGTGCAGTTAAACTATAGGGGGAAAAATTAAATGACAAGTGTGTATCCTACGAGACTTAGGCAAGATACAAGATAAACTTAAGATATAACTTAAAATTATTACAATAAGTTATTTATTAGGATAGATTTGACCATGTTAGAACTAGTATCAAAGGAGAACAGATGAAAAAATGTCGTATAGTTTTGGCAAAGGTTACGGAAAGATTCCTGATCAGAGTAGTTAGAAAGACAGAGTTGAAGTTGGAGAAGAAAGTAATGCCTAGTCGGACGGGATGGGACAGAAAAACTAATAAGACTGATAAGTGCAGATGATTCAACCTCACCAGAGAGAAGCTTGTGGAGAAAAAGAACTTCATGACAGATCCTACGGGACTTAAGAGATTGGAGGTAAATAAGACGCAGCCTGCTTTCATAAGAAGGGAGAAGTATCACAGGGTCCCAATTAAGTCCACGGAGTGCAAAGATGATGAAGTATCACAGGGTCCCAATTAAGTCCACGGAGTGCAAAGATGATGATTTGTTTCTGTACGGATTCAAGCATATCTTGAAATTTTTGGTAATGTGGTGACCAGACACAGGAACCATATTCCAAGATAGGCCGGACCAGAGAAACGTATAAGACTTTAGTGGTGTAAGGGTCAGTAAGTTCCTGAGACCATCTTTTGACAAAACCAAGAGCTCCTTTGGCTTTATTCAAGATGGAGGAGATATGAGAATTAAAAGAAAGATTTGGAACAAAGATGATGCCTAGGTCATTAACTTTGAACTGGCGTTCTAAGATACAGCTATTGATGTAGTAGTCAAATAGGTATGGCTTGATGCGGTGGAAAGTCATGATATTACATTTAGAAATGTTCAGTGGAAGAACGTTAATAAGGCACCAGTTATTAAGAGCGTCAAGATCCGATTGCAGAGATATCGGGGGCGCAGGGTCATTATAGGAAAAACATACTTTAACATCGTTAGCGTACATAAGGACACGGGAGTGAGATAAGACTAGAGGAAGATCATTAATGAACAAATTAAATAACAGGGGGCCCAGATGGCTACCTTGAGGTACACCCGATGTAACAAGAACAGGTTTAGAAAAAGAGGAGTTGAAGCGGACACGCTGAGAACGATTACAAAGGTAAGAATTGGTCCAGTGGAGGAGATAAGTCGGAAACCCAAGGAGAGATAGTTTATGGATAAGGAGATTGTGATTATCTGAGTCAAAGGTGTTGAAATTTGAATTGTAACCATAACATGATCTGTGTGGCAACGCTAATTAACATAATGTACATGAACAGCGAGAGCCTATGTTATCTCTCGCATCTCCTTTGAATTCTTATTCGTATGTATGCATGTACATATCTCATCTTTTTAGTTCTGAATAAACCACTGATGTATACAGACGTCGTTCGCTCTTTAATACGCGAGAAGCGCATATTACAATAGGTTATGGGCCCAGATCACCGAAAGATCGGGCGTGTATTAAAGACATTTTAGGCGTGTATAAAAAAACCGTGGTTGAACTGCAAGTTAACATTTTGTTTGGTGCAATTGCAAATAAATCGTGCACCAGTTAGAAAGTGACGTGTGGCAATTAAAACAAAATGAGTGTGTCTCTGCAAATTGAAAAATTGGGTGAAGACAACTAGGATGTGTGGTCAATGTCCATGCGTAGTGTGTTGATCACAACGGATTTGTGGACACATGTTAGTGGTAAAATCGAAAGGCCACAGGAAAGAAGAACAGTTGGCACAGTGGGACAAGTTTGACCAAAAGGTCATTAAATGTAAAACCAACGCAGTTGATGCACATTAAGTCATGCACAACGTCGAAGCAAGCGTGGCAAAAATTACGCGATGTTCATATGTAAGTGGGACCAGTGCGAAAGGTACAGTTATACCAAAAACTTTTGCGGCAAAATATGCAAAACGGTGATAACGTGGTACAATATGTAAACTCTTTCGTGGAAATTACTGAAAAGTTAGCCGAGCTTAATATCGAAATTCAAGACGAGCTAAAAGTAATAATGCTGTTGTCAAGCTTGCCCAGCGGTTGGGAAAATTTCGTCGTGGCGATAGAAACACGCGACACTCTGCCCTCGTTTGAAACGGTAAAAGTAAAAATACTTGAAGAAGGAGCACGTAAAAATGAAAGAGACGATCGTGAACTTGCTGTACAGGCTGTGTACGCACACACACAGACTCAAAAAAACAACGGTTCGCGTTCGGAGAATTACGGCGCCAGTCGAAAAGACAGCAAACGAGACGGCAAGAAATCCAACGAGCATCGCGAGTTTCGAGGAAAATGCTACAAATGTAAACAGAGCGGGCACCGCGCATCTGAGTGCAAAAGCAATAAAGAGAATTCGAAACAGTGCGCAAGGGATGAAAGATCTAACTGTTTAATGCACAGCTGCGTCTCTACACAGCGAAAAAATTCTTGGTGTATCGACAGTGGAGCAACATCGCATATGTGTTGCAATAAAGATTTGTTTGAAACCTTTAAAAAGACAAGCACAACAATTATGTTGGCTGCAGAAAAGTATATTGAGTCCCCAGGCCTTGGAACTGTGAAAATTAAATCTAATGAAGCAAATATAGAATTGCGAAACGTATTGTATGTGCCGGATCTAAAAATGAATTTTTTGTCGGTGAGCAAAGCAGCCGAGTTCGGGAATATCACAACATTCGGAAATGCAGAAGCTTTAGTGCGAAATAAACACGGACATATAATGTTGCGTGCGGTACGAAAAAACAATTTATACGTGTATGGAGTGGAAAAAACACATGATGCAGTGCATTTAATATCCGATATATCTCTTGCAAAGAAATGGCATAGCCGCTACGGGCATTTAAATTTTAAAAATTTAAAGAATCTTTGCGAAAAATAACGTGTGATCGGAATGAAAATTAAAAACGTTTCCGTAGACACAAATTTCGACACATGCAATAAGGCTAAAATATGTGCATTGCCGTTCCCACAAAAGGCAGGACGTGTTACGAAAAGTGTTCTCGAATTTATCCATACCATATCCATATGCGGACCTATGAATGTTAAATCTCTGGCTGGAAACCGTTATTTTGTTACATTTATAGACGATTACTCGCGAAAAATTCACGTATATTTTATGCGCGCCAAAAATGAAGATTTTGAGAAATTTAAAATCTATAAAAGCTATGTCGAGTGCCAAACCGAAAAAACAATTAAAGCTTTGCGTAGCGATAATGGTACTGAGTACATAAACAATGAATTTACAAATTTTTTAAGCACGTGTGGAATAAAAAGAGAATTAACGGTACCTTACACACCTCAGCAAAACGGCGTTGCTGAGCGCGCAAATCGTACAATCGTTGAAATGGCCAGGAGCATGTTAATTCACGCAAATCTAAATGAATTTTTGTGGGCCGAAGCAGTACACACTGCAGTCTATTTGCGAAATAGATGTCCGACTAGAGCGTTAAATGGATGCACCCCCTTCGAGGCTTGGAATCAGCGCAAACCATCGGTAAACCATCTGAAAATATTTGGTTCACGCGCATTTGCACTGGACAAAACAAAAAAAGGCAAATTTGTTGCCAAAGGAAAAGAGTACATTTTTGTTGGCTACTCTTTTGCAGCAAAAGCATTTCGATTATATGACCCAGAAAAGCGAATAGTAGTGGAACGCCGAGACGTCAAGATTGTGGAGGGTGAGTTCGTCAATGAAGTAAATGATATTCACGAAAATGGAGATCAGACTGAGGATCTTGCTGAAATTATCATACGCTTTGAGTCAAACGAAGAACCTGTGCAGGTACAAACTGTTGATGAGCCCGAAGACGAAACGGAAGGCAACGTTGACAACAGCGATGATGAGGAGGAGGAGTACTTCGTAAGTGCAAGCGATCCAGAACAGAGCCGAAGCTCAGATGAAGACATCCCACAAATACGTGGCCCAGGAAGGCCAAAAATCATTCGTACTGGTCAACCTGGCAGACCAAAGAAACAGTACAATGTTCTCAACAATCTAAGCTGCTCCGATGACATTGAAACTCCACGGACCGTTGCAGATGCGTTGCATGGCTACGATGCAGAAGAATGGAAAAAATCTATGCAAAAGGAATTTGATGCACTCGTGTCAAATAATACATGGACTCCTGTTAATCTTCCGCCGGGACAAAAGGCCATAGGCTCAAAATGGGTCTTCAGAATCAAACGCAACAAAAATGGGGACATTGAAAGGTTTAAGTCGAGACTTGTGGCACAAGGATGTAGCCAGCAGTTTGGCGTAAACTACTGGGAGACATATTCTCCAGTGATACGCTATGAGACAATCCGAATGTTATTTGCGATCGCTGCAGAAAAGCAGTTACACATGCATCAGGTGGATATCTCTAACGCGTATCTCAACGGTAAACTCCAAGAAGTCGGCTATATGAAGCAACCCTCAGGCTTTATAGATGAGCAGAACCCGGAAAAGGTACTCAAACTTCAAAAGGCTATCTACGGGCTGAAGCAGTCCGGACGTGTCTGGAATGACACATTGAACGAGGTGCTGGTTAGCATGGGCTTTAAAAGAAGTCAACACGAGCAATGTCTATACGTCAACAAGGCTTCAGTTATATAGCAGTTTACGTCGACGACCTGATAATCATCTGTCCTAAAGAGAAGGACGTCAGCGCGATCAAGCAAAAGATCGCATCCGTATTTGAGATGAAAGATGGAGGCCAGCTCAACTTTTTCCTAGGCATGGAAATTCATCGAGAAGGCAAACAAGGCGCCATCAAGTTATGCCAGACAAAGTATATTGAAAGCGTTTTGAATACTTTCGGTATGCTGGATTGCCGTCCAGTCGCAACACCACTTGACCCAGGTTTTCACGTTGGTTCTAAAAATGAAGAATGTGCAAAGCTAAATATGACATATTATCAATCACTAATTGGTTCGCTCATGTACTTAGCAGTTTTGAGCCGACCCGACATTCTTCATGCTGTAAGCAAACTATCACAGCGAAACCAAGACCCTCATGTGGAGCACGAAACTGCAGCTAAGCATGTGTTGCGCTATTTGCGCGGCACTATGAATATTAGTATCATCTACCAAAAGTCTGGAGCGCCAGTAAAAGGATTCGCCGATGCTGATTGGGCCAACGACAAGCTGGACCGAAAATCATATTCTGGATACGTTTTCTTCCTAGCTGGTAGTGCGTTTTCATGGACATCAGCAAAGCAGAGTGTCGTCGCCATGAGCAGCACCGAAGCAGAGTATGTGGCGCTATCAACAGCTGCTAGAGAAGCAGTATATCTACAAGGGCTGTTGCAAGAGATTGGATACTCAAATCAAGAGCCGATGACCATTTACGGTGACAACCTCAGTGCTCATCATATTGCGAAAAATCCTATTCACCATAAACGCACAAAGCATATAGATTTAAAATATCATTTTGTTAGAGACAAAGTAGAAAGTAAAGAGATAAAACTTGAATACGTATTCACACAGAAAAACGTTGTATTAAACGATGTAAACGATGTATTAATTTGTAAAATCGCTTGGATTAATTGATTAATACATTGTAATAACATAATATTATGTTTAAGCAAAAGTGTTGAAATTTGAATTGTAACCATAACATGATCAGTGTGGATACGCTAATTAACATAATGTACATGAACAGCGAGAGCCTATGTTATCTCTCGCATCTCCTTTGAATTCTTATTCGTATGTATGCATGTACATATCTCATCTTTTTAGTTCTGAATAAACCACTTATGTATACAGACGTCGTTCGCTCTTTAATACGCGAGAAGCGCAGATTACAATAAAAGGCTCTACTAAAATCAGTGTAAACTACATCAGTTTGGCACTGATTAGCAAATCCAGTAGTTATGAAGGAGGAGAATTCAAGGAGGTTAGAAGTAACTGAGCGACGTTTTAAAATTCCGTGCTGGTATTCCGAGAACAAGAAACTAGAAAAGTGCTGCAGCTGAGAAGTAATGATTTTTTCAAAGAGTTTAGGAATGGCAGATAAATTAGATATACAACGATAATTAGAAACATCTGATTTCGAGCCCTTTTTATGGACACGGATTGTGTAGGACTCCTTCCAGACGATGGGAAAATCGCCTAACTCGAATGACAAGCTGAAAAGTTTTAGAAGGGGCACGCAAAGAGAATCAGCACAAAGTTTAAGAACGGCACTGGGGACCGAATCCGGGCCAGTGGAGAACGAGAACTTACTCGATTTTAAATTGGTTAGCAGACAGTTATAATCAATGAAGGGGGAATAGATACAATTTGAGCTCTTTAGGGGAAAAGGATAAGAGTACCTGGTCCGATGGTCGAATGTGGAGGCCAGAATAGAGGGAAGGTTCTTTGAGGGGACAGAGTAGCAACGTTGAAAAAAGGAAGCGAACAGATCCGCAATGTCACAATCATTGTCAGCAAAACTACCATTTAAGTGTAGAGATGAAGGAAATTGAGAAGAGTTACGTTTAGAGTTAACAAACCTGAAGAATTGTTTAGGATCGCGCTTGAAGTTAAGCTTGCACTTGGCCAAGTATTTATTATAGCATAACGTATTACATAGGGAAAATTAAGATTTAGCAATTAAGTATTTAGAAAAGTCCGATTGAGAACCAGAGAACTGCAAAACTCACACTTTCCTTGAGTCAGCTCAGAAGCAAAAATTCTTACTCAATTCCAGGAACTGAGCGAAACACAGCGTCGAATGAAACTCAGCTCGTGCTGACGAACACGTCAATCGTGTGCAACGTACGCCTTCGACCCGAAGTGTTTTGCTCACGTTTGCTCACTCGACGAAGCTAAGCATTGAATAAACTCAGTCTTTCCTTACGAACGGCTCATTCGTGTATTTTGCGTGTATTTTACGCACATACATGCATGCATAAGAACTTCAAAATTCATTGCTTTATAAAGTCGACCCACAAATACCCAAAAGACATTTTATCGAATGTGAAATCATTTATCACATAGATTATGTATTTTTACATAGGTACATTCCTTCATTATATTCGCGTATAGTACATTAAACAAAATTTGCATATAAGGGGTATACAAAATACTACTTTTTTTGTATTATGAGCAAGCGTCTTCAAATAGTGTCATAGTCCGCAATGAATTCTAAGGTATTCGGTATTTCGTTGAGCGCGGCGTTGAGTTTACTCATACGAGTTGAGTTTGCTCATACGAGTTGAGTTAGCTCATTTGAGTTTTTTTTTTGATTCAACACGACCATTGTTGAGCCGAATGAGCAAACGCTCAAGGAGAGTGGTTTGAGCACGAGCAGAAATAAACTCAGTGAGCGAGACAAATGTATCAAAGTTGAGTGATTTTGACTCAAGAGTGAAAAAATATGCGAGCGTCAGCTTGAGCGCTTGAGCCGAATGGGTCGATTATTCGGCTATTGTTCGTGTATGAACGATTTTGTGCTCAACGGAAGCCGTTCTCTGTTGAGAACCGGTTTTTTTAATTTTTTTTACATGCGGGATTTAAAATTCCTCAGGTTGATTAACCTCGGGGTGAACCAAATGGGGCCAGAAGGATTTTTCAAGGGGGTGACTAAAGGGACATAAGTAGAAAAGATGGAAAAAATGGTGGTATAGAATGCCTTAGTGGCAGGCGCAATTTCGAGGTAGTCGTCGAGGAATGACCACTCGATCTGGGAAAGAGCAATATTCAGAGAGGGAAAATCGGCCTTTTTAAAGCAATAGATAGGCGAGAGCTTAGGGAATGATTTTATGGGCCCAGAAGAAGGCAAGTGAAGTTCAATATCAAGTGTGGGATGATAAAAGTCTTCAGGGAAGGATAGAGGCGATCCTCTACTAACCAGAGTCATCGACGTATCGGAGGTGAAGACGAGGTCTAAGATCCTGCCCATGTTATTACAAATGCCATTAAACTGACCCAGCAAAGTATAGGACAAGGATAAAATCATCGATAAAATCATGCTGCATGGATGGGAGCATCAGGTTAGAGTCAACAGAAGGGGACCAAGTAATATTTGGGGGATTAAAATCCCCAAGGACAATAAGACAATCGGATTCATTAAGTTGGGACGACACGGACTGAAAATGAGCAGTGTGAAGCATATAGGTTGCGAATTCAGAAGACGGTGGGATGTAAGAACAAGAAATGAATAAATTAAAAGAACACAAACGAATCTTAACTATAATTATTTCTTAATATTTACCCTCTTCGATAAAAAGGAGTTGAGAAGTTAAGTCAGAACGCACGGCTATCAGAACCGCTACCTCGAGATGGACGGTCAGATCTATATATGTTATAATTGTCTATAAAAATCTCGGAATCCGAAATTGAGGAATTGAGCCAGTTTTCAGTAAAGGCGATAATATTAGAATCATAATTTGGACTATCAGAATATAGTTTGCTGAACTTACTGCACAGGCCACGTACATTCTGATATGAGATCTTTAGTGGAGGGGGAGAATTCAGTTTTTTGAAGCAGACGGAAAAGGAGTAGAAATTATACCAACTCTAGGTTCAGGGGTACGCTTAGAAAACAGGTGGCAAATCGTATGATTCGGCCAGAAGGAGGTAAACTACTAAGTAAGTAAGTAAACTACAAGTAAACTATTTACGTGTTCATCCGGCACAAGAATTTTAAATGAAGAGATACTACGTTTTTCTTTAAAGTTAAATTTGGTAACTACTAGGCCAGAGGAATCATCAATATTGAGTTTAGAAAAGATGTAGTCTCTAACGAGAACATCCGTAGTCGAGTCTAAGAGTCGGGACACAAAAATAGATTTCAGAGGAGCACGAGCAAGAAGAATAGGTGGAGGGGTCACATGTTTAAAAGGGAGACGGAAGTGGGAACAACCCGGGGGGCGGGTTCAGATAGAGCAGAAAGGTCCGAGGAGATGGCGATGGAAGCAGAAGTGGAAGGTGCTTCTACTTCCATTCTAACAACGGCATTAATTGAGGGCGCTGGAGCAACAGCGACATGATCGTCATTAACTTTCAATTGGACAGTTGGCACCAGAGAGGCTGCAGGAGAGGGGCCGAATGAAGCCATCCTCATCGAAGCAGGATCGATATCGCCGGTATTCATGCCATCGATTTCCTTAGCACCAGAGTCGATCATGGCTGGCGAGGTTATTGGAGGAGCGGGAAGAATTAAAGGTTTTAGCACATGGCGAAGTACGAGTAACCTTTCTTTTCTTAGGAGACTCATTTATCATTTTTATATTTTTAAAATGAGTCTCCGTTAAAAGAAACTTATCCTGTGTTCGCTGGAATTCCGAGTGGAGACTGGCGAATTCGTTATGAGTTTGTCTGATAAAGATTCGCATGTCGGCCTCAAGTGGCCGAGTCTTGACCACATCAACAATGCGACCACCATTGTGACCAAGACCCGCACAGATAGCGTGTGCCGTATTATTACACAACCAGCAGTAAATGAAGGTTTGACGAGTGGACACCGTACGGCCAGCGTCGCAGCGTTTAGCACAGCAGGAGCTCATTGTAAAAATGATGAGAAAAATATATGTGGATAGAAAAAAAAAAGAAAGGTAAAATATAAGTCGGTGTGAGGCTGATGTAGTATGTTAAGCTTATGTAACACAATTCCGCGCGCTAGCACAAACACAACAGTCACAATAACAACAAGTGTACGGAGAGACACAGAGAGACGAAAGAAGCACATAGAGAACTCAGCGGCAGGCTCTGCTCTACATTACAGGGGCGCAGAGGTCAACCCCAACAAGAGCACTCGAAATCATACTAGGAATCGATCCCCTGGACATCCACGCTCGTCTGACTGCAGGAAAGGCTGCGCAGCGACTAATTGCATCAGGTAACATGTTACCACAAGGATTCGGGTAAAGTTCAATTGGCAGGGATGATCAGTTCTACTGATTACTTGACCTCCGAACTTGCCTCGAGGCTAAAACAAACACATTTATGGGACTCGAAGACTGGAAAAGAGGACGGAATCAGACTCAACATCTCAAAATATATACTGACGGCTCCAAGATGGACGGAGGAGTAGGAGCGGGCCTATACTGCACAGACCCTGAAATAACGCTGTCAGGCAAGCTACCGGATCGATGCAGCATATTCCAGGCGGAAGTCTTCGCCATCAAGAAAGCAGCAGATGTCACTCAACATACCGAACGAGCACATAATGTGGTCAACCTATTCGTTGACAACCAGAAATGTCCTGGCAAGCAGGGAGGCACTAGGCACACTAAGCACGACAAAGTCAGTGCGTATCTATTGGGTTCCCAGCCACCGGGCATCGAAAAAAACGAAGCGGCGGACGATCTGGCTAAGGAGAGCGTCGGGCTGGCGAATGACAGAATCGAAGACGTGCCGGACCCTCTTAGAACGGTACAAAGCGATCTAGAGAAGCAGGCCGGACTGCAGACCGAAAGCAGGTGGAGAAATACCACCACCTGCAGAACCTCGAGAACCATGTGCAAGAGGCGCAATGGAACTGCAAAGTTTAAAACAGCAGGATGTAAGATGCTTAATTTATGTGAAAAATAGAAGCCCTAACTCTGGAAAAAACATGAATAAAAATACCAAATTTCAAACAATCTTTAAAAATAACTAAAATATAAAAAAAAACCATAATTCTTAAAACAAATTTAAATCCCTAAATATTTCAGTAAATGTAATTTTGGCCACAGCGGACAAAAAATGTTAAATTTTTTCGAGTAGTTTTTTTTGCGAATTGCTCGAAAATTTCGTGCGTATGAAGCCTACACCTACCCATTGGCATCGGCCCTCACTCCCTCTCAAATCGGAGAGGAATTGTAGTGAACTGCCTGGCCAGTTCGTCGGCATCCTCATTTCCATGGATGTCCCTATGTCCGGGGACCCACATTAGGAAATGTTCCTACTGCTCTGAGGTCTCATTTAGAGACCTACGTCAGTTATTTACAGTCGTGAAGTTGGACGATATTGAGCCTAGTGCTTTAGTGCCTGACTGCTTAGTGCCTAGTGTCAGAGAAGATGCACACTGAGCGACCGTCAAGGGGTAGTTTGGAGACAATAGAAATAGCCTCTTTGATTGCTTCAACCTCAGCTTGGAACACACTGCAGTGATCTGGGAGTTTGAAGCATCAACTGATGATGAGCTTGTCATTGTAGACCCCCCCTCCAACACGGTTGATAAGCTTTCAGCCATCAGTATGAATGTGGACCGCACATGCAGGCCCAGGTTCGCCGATCAATCCTTCCTTGTTAATACCTGGAAAGGCGTTGAGAGGTGATCAGTCGGGATACAGTAGTCAATACTCTCTGGTAATAGCGGAAGTCTCGTCAAGATTCCTGAGTGACCAGTCGCAGATGTTTTCCACAGCCTGGTTTCTCTCATTCTGAGAACGGATAGTGTTAACACCTTCTTTTCGATTACATCTATGGGGAGAAGGTCCAACACGGTGTCCAGAGCTTCTCCTGGTGTTGTGCGAAGTCCGCTTGTTACGCATAGCGCTGCCATGCGTTGAACTCGGCAGATTTTATTGAGACAAGTTCTCTTGTCTAAGGCTGGCCACCATATCACCACTCCATTATTGGTCGAATGATGGCAGTGCAGAGGAACTGAACTATGTATGGGGTCATTTAGCATTTTAGTCCGATGGCTTTTCTGCAGGTATAGAGGGCCACTGTGGCTTTCCTTACCCTGTCCTCTACGCTCCGTTTCCAATCCAGCTTTCTGTCGAGGACCAAGGTACTTGCCATTGTTGCTAAAGACTAGCGAGTAAGTGTCGGAATTTTTTACATCCGTGAGAAAAGCACCAGTTCCGTTTTACCACGGGTTAACACCTAACCAGCATTTTTCAGTCCATTTTGACATATTAAAAAAAAAAATATGTCATACACTCACGCAGAGCCAGAGAAGCCTATGGCAATATCCTCCACGTATGCCACCATGCGGCACCCACCCCATTATATCCCATCCCTGCGCTGTGCCTCTGCTGACAACCCTGGTTGACGTCGATGTCCCTAGTGATGCCTCAACGGTCCTGCATTTTAGAATTTGATCAATGACGCTCACCGTCCGGGAATCAACCCCAAGTCCGTCAGTGCACCCGTGATAGCGGTCGGGAGGATATTATTAAAAAGCGCCTTTACTGGAAAAACAACTGGACACATATATCTCTCCCGCTCACACTGCATGCTTTTTGCATGGGGCTATCTCTATTTTTGTGGCTAGTCCAGCTTCAAAGTCTAATGTCATACGGGTATCAGTACCGAAGAAATGGCTATCGAGCAGAATCAGGGTTGATATTCGTAAGAAACTGATAAAAAATAGAATGATTCTGCTAGGGTCATTAATTTGGTTGTACTCAGTTCGAGCAAAATAATTGCCGATATATGCTAAAAAAGTATTTCATGGTATTTGTGGTATTCTGCCAGGCGCAACAAATTTATTTGGCCGGTCAAATAAATTAAGTGGTGTGCGTGCATATGTGTTTGATCACAATCGAAATCGAAACGTAAACACAAAGCTATGGAGTTCAAAAAGCAAAATATAAAACGATTGGGGGAGTTAAGATTTGCTTCGATGATCGATTTGATCGTGTGTAGGGCCGTTTCAGTGGATCTTTCTTTTCGATAGGCATGCTGAGAGTCTGAGATTTTCCGCCCAGGCTGATGAGATGCAGCACCAAAAGGACGAGAGACTTATGGGTATGAAATCTTTGGGAGCAGTGTGCGAGGGCTTACCTGCCTTTAGTTTGAAGCCATGTGTCAGGGATGTGTCCATGGGAGGAAACTCTCTCGAAGATCCTTTTGAGCCAGTTTATGGCTTTTTGGCCTGCATGGATCAGTTAGGTATGAATCAAGTCTGTTCCAGCAGAATTGAAGGGCATAAAGCTCTTGATTGCCCAGGAATATTTTCTTGACTTAACAGAGTCAGGCTAGATCTGGAGGCAGCAGCCTGGGCGTAGTGTAGTTAGGTCGGGAAATGGTTGTTAAAGAGAAAGTTTAACGACTCTTTGCTGGATGTTGTCCAAGACTTGTCGGCTTTCTTCAGGTAGCCTAGGGTGGGTGTTGTCTTCGAGACCTGTGGTCAAAGGAGTGTTCTTTTGGGACCCTCCAGGATACCATATTCCGCTGTATCTCATGAGAGGCAAAGAGTGAGGTCCAGGAACCCCTTACGGTTCTTAATTATAAAGATGAGATCATCTCCCTGACTTAACATAACCATCTGAGTGGTAAGTAAGTAACTAAAGAGGTACTCACACCGTTCGTTTGTGTCAGTGTTCGCCCACTGGCAGTGGTGTGCATTTGCGTCGCACCCGATCTTTGGCCTCCCAGTCAGCAATGAGCGCATGGAGGGGCGTATGTGGGAGTGGGCTGGGTTGGTCTGTGTGGTCTTTGTTGCTGAAAATTGGGAGGAAAAATAAGTTTAACTCTTTTTTGCGAGAATACAGGTACATGTTTTACCTGTGGTGTCAGCTACATATAGCTAGTAATCTTGGGTTCTCAAACGGGATACCATTTTTCCGAGGATCCAGGGTTCCTGGATAAGGACTGTATCGACTCCACCTTTGGATAGGTGGAGCAGGAAAGCAGAGAATGCTGCCTTATGATGGTGGAGGTTTATCTGCAGGAGTGTCATTGCCATTCCTGAGGTTCACCTCCACCATTGGCTCATCCGGGTCGCTATCAAGGGGCTCTTCCCCGACTTCGATGAGTTGTAGACCTCTGGCTGCGTAACTCTCGTCGGACGCAAAGCCATCCAGGATACCGTCCAACATCACGCACGCTGCGTCCGATTTAGCCTCCAGGGTCTCTAGGTCCGGCTCGACCTAGCCTTGGCCACCTTCTAATCGGCTGTAGGAAGGGTGGGGTTGCAGCCCTGCGGAATCCGTAAAATATCCTCCGGCTCTGCAGGCTTCACCCAGACCCATGCTCTGGCTCTCGGTTTGCTGGGAACATCCTCCCATTTGACATCCTTGGCTCCTGGGAAGACCTCTTTTAGTGCCGAAATCGCGTTCATGTTGACTGGCGCATAGTGGGACATTCGGCCATTTCAGCTTGCTAAACTAATAACTTCTGAACAAATTAAGATATCTTCATGAAATAAACTTCATTTGAAGGACTAAAATTTCAGAATTTAGCATGCAAAAGTACATTGTGCTCCAATGTCAGAAAGCTTAACAAGACATTGTCAAAGTTGAACTTTTTTCGGTGCATATTTGCCTTCATAAAATACATTTTTCTGACATTTTTGTTATCAATACAGAACGTTTAATTAAAAATTAAAAAAAAAAAAAATAATTTTATATTTAATTTTCGATAAAATATTTTTTTTAAAC
Source organism: Drosophila helvetica (assembly GCA_963969585.1). Lineage (NCBI taxonomy): Eukaryota > Metazoa > Arthropoda > Insecta > Diptera > Drosophilidae > Drosophila > Drosophila helvetica. The sequence goes on along the minus strand of OZ018403.1, from coordinate 27,867,860 downwards.
ATTTCCAAAAAAAAACTGTTGTCTTGAATAAAAACCTTGTAAAATTTTTTTTTCTCACCCTTCGCCAACTCGGCAAATGAGCGATTTCATAGTTGTGTTTTGGTCCGCTTGGTGGCTGGACCGGTATGGAGAAGTAATCTGCTATTTATTTCGTGTGTGTGGAACGAGACTGAAATAGTGTGACCAAGTACCTTTAAAAAGGTCGGTCACTCTGATGAATAAGCTGTGTCTTGTAAACAGCGCCAAATGTGATAGTTCAATTAAAATTGCAAAAAGTAGACAAATTTACTCTGACGCCGAATTTATTGTGTTGGGGGCGGCATATATTGTTGCAAACAAAAAAAAACGATCCATTGCAGGCAAAGTGGTTCGGGAGTCGAGGAAACCTGAAAACCTGCTCGGCAGACATGCACATTACACATATGAGAATTGACGTAGCTTCTTGTGGTCGATCGTCTTCTGACTGAAAGTTTTCGTTACTGTCCAATCCATGGCGAACCTGTGCGTGAGTGTTGACGGTGCTAGTCCTTGAGCTTGGTCCTGGTATAACGGTGGATGCTGCTTCGGCTAACTTGTATAACCAATCGCTGAATGATTTGATGACTGGGATGACGTCACTGCGCGGGTGCATGGCCCAGTTTAATTTTTGTTGAGTTCGACGAGTTCGCGGAGCAGTAATGGGTTGTCCAGGTGTGAGTTCAATTTGCAGGCCTCCATAGTTGCACACGCGTTGCGTACTGCCATTGCAAAGTCTATAAAAGATTCCAATTTATCTTTGTGTACGTTGATTTTTCTAATTTTATCAATCAAACGGTCAAGGATTTGTTCCGGTCGTCCAAAGAAGGTTTTTAGGGTATTTATCACTTCTGGGACTAATGCTGGCAGCAGCAGCTTATCACGCACCAATTCATAAGCTTTTCCCTTAAGACACTTCTGGAGCCGAAGAATGTTTTCTGCATTTGAAAAGCCGGCCACTGCGCAGCTGTTCTCGTACATGCTTATGAAGATCGGCCAGTCCTCCGAATTGCCGTTAAAGGTGGGCAGATCCCGTGTTAGTACTTGTCTTGCAGCTAACTGGGAAGCACTTGGTCCAATTGATGGGAATGAAATAGCCTGTGTTCCCTGCTCCTGTGCAAGAACCATGTATTTCTGCTCTATGTACCTTCTTTCAGCTTCGCGTGTCTTTTCCAGCATTGCCAACATCAAGGAACTTGAGCTGGTATGTGTGTGTGTATACTCGGTCAGCTTGTGTGGATTTGTTTCTGAAAGTAGTTTTAATGAATCAACATTGACTTGGTCATCTTGCATGATGTCCAAAGGACTGATGTTTTCCGGATCTTGGGGCTATCCGCCACCGTTGCTGGTTGAAGCGCGATCACTTGCTGGGGCCTTGCATGCGGCGCATGTCCATTCCAACTGCGCAATAGTGCAGTTCACACCAACACAAGCAAAGTGGTGCCAAGTCTTGCAGTTGTCGCATTGCACCTAGTTTTGGACGCCTTCTGTTATACGGCTCTTTTGAGAAGTGTTATAACCAATACCTATCCCGATTTAGTAGAAACTTCCGTAGTGCTATTTTCCTTCGTTAACTATAAGCGTAAGTCCAATGCGTTTCCTCCATCTCTTTATTATCTTAATAAAACAGAATCTTCTGCTACAGGCATTGCTAATTTATTCGCCACGTCTTTCCAGTCAACATACTCTTCTCATATAGGCAGCGCATCCACTCCGTACCCCTACGATCTACCTCATGTCAACAGCATTTTTCTTCCATATTTTGAGGAAAGCGATGTTCTGGCAGTTTTAAAATTTTTGGATACTTCATTCTCTGCGGGTCCTGATAGAGTGCCAAGTTTTATTCTGAAACATTGCGCCGAGTCCCTTTGCCCACCTTTGACCTTTCTTTTCAACCTTTCTTTGGAACAATCTTGTCCTACATCATTCCACTTCATAAGAAAGGCTTAATATCCAACATTCAGAACTACCAAGGTATTGCAAAGCTTTCTGCCATCTCTAAGCTCCTTGAATTCTTGGTCACCAGGCAACACCTTTGCTCAGGCTTAGTATCTCCATCACAACACGGTTTTTTTAAACATCGATCAACATCGACTAACCTTCTCGAGTTCTCGTCCATGATCAACCGCGGATTTCGAAGCACACCGATGCAATCTTTACGAATTTTAGCAAGGCTTTTGATTCCGTAAACCATACCATGTTAATTCAGAAGTTGCCCTTAGGTAACATGTTACCACAAGGATTCGGGTAAAGTTCAATTGGCAGGGATGATCAGTTCTACTGATTACTTGACCTCCGAACTTGCCTCGAGGCTAAAACAAACACATTTATGGGACTCGAAGACTGGAAAAGAGGACGGAATCAGACTCAACATCTCAAAATATATACTGACGGCTCCAAGATGGACGGAGGAGTAGGAGCGGGCCTATACTGCACAGACCCTGAAATAACGCTGTCAGGCAAGCTACCGGATCGATGCAGCATATTCCAGGCGGAAGTCTTCGCCATCAAGAAAGCAGCAGATGTCACTCAACATACCGAACGAGCACATAATGTGGTCAACCTATTCGTTGACAACCAGAAATGTCCTGGCAAGCAGGGAGGCACTAGGCACACTAAGCACGACAAAGTCAGTGCGTATCTATTGGGTTCCCAGCCACCGGGCATCGAAAAAAACGAAGCGGCGGACGATCTGGCTAAGGAGAGCGTCGGGCTGGCGAATGACAGAATCGAAGACGTGCCGGACCCTCTTAGAACGGTACAAAGCGATCTAGAGAAGCAGGCCGGACTGCAGACCGAAAGCAGGTGGAGAAATACCACCACCTGCAGAACCTCGAGAACCATGTGCAAGAGGCGCAATGGAACTGCAAAGTTTAAAACAGCAGGATGTAAGATGCTTAATTTATGTGAAAAATAGAAGCCCTAACTCTGGAAAAAACATGAATAAAAATACCAAATTTCAAACAATCTTTAAAAATAACTAAAATATAAAAAAAAACCATAATTCTTAAAACAAATTTAAATCCCTAAATATTTCAGTAAATGTAATTTTGGCCACAGCGGACAAAAAATGTTAAATTTTTTCGAGTAGTTTTTTTTGCGAATTGCTCGAAAATTTCGTGCGTATGAAGCCTACACCTACCCATTGGCATCGGCCCTCACTCCCTCTCAAATCGGAGAGGAATTGTAGTGAACTGCCTGGCCAGTTCGTCGGCATCCTCATTTCCATGGATGTCCCTATGTCCGGGGACCCACATTAGGAAATGTTCCTACTGCTCTGAGGTCTCATTTAGAGACCTACGTCAGTTATTTACAGTCGTGAAGTTGGACGATATTGAGCCTAGTGCTTTAGTGCCTGACTGCTTAGTGCCTAGTGTCAGAGAAGATGCACACTGAGCGACCGTCAAGGGGTAGTTTGGAGACAATAGAAATAGCCTCTTTGATTGCTTCAACCTCAGCTTGGAACACACTGCAGTGATCTGGGAGTTTGAAGCATCAACTGATGATGAGCTTGTCATTGTAGACCCCCCCTCCAACACGGTTGATAAGCTTTCAGCCATCAGTATGAATGTGGACCGCACATGCAGGCCCAGGTTCGCCGATCAATCCTTCCTTGTTAATACCTGGAAAGGCGTTGAGAGGTGATCAGTCGGGATACAGTAGTCAATACTCTCTGGTAATAGCGGAAGTCTCGTCAAGATTCCTGAGTGACCAGTCGCAGATGTTTTCCACAGCCTGGTTTCTCTCATTCTGAGAACGGATAGTGTTAACACCTTCTTTTCGATTACATCTATGGGGAGAAGGTCCAACACGGTGTCCAGAGCTTCTCCTGGTGTTGTGCGAAGTCCGCTTGTTACGCATAGCGCTGCCATGCGTTGAACTCGGCAGATTTTATTGAGACAAGTTCTCTTGTCTAAGGCTGGCCACCATATCACCACTCCATTATTGGTCGAATGATGGCAGTGCAGAGGAACTGAACTATGTATGGGGTCATTTAGCATTTTAGTCCGATGGCTTTTCTGCAGGTATAGAGGGCCACTGTGGCTTTCCTTACCCTGTCCTCTACGCTCCGTTTCCAATCCAGCTTTCTGTCGAGGACCAAGGTACTTGCCATTGTTGCTAAAGACTAGCGAGTAAGTGTCGGAATTTTTTACATCCGTGAGAAAAGCACCAGTTCCGTTTTACCACGGGTTAACACCTAACCAGCATTTTTCAGTCCATTTTGACATATTAAAAAAAAAAATATGTCATACACTCACGCAGAGCCAGAGAAGCCTATGGCAATATCCTCCACGTATGCCACCATGCGGCACCCACCCCATTATATCCCATCCCTGCGCTGTGCCTCTGCTGACAACCCTGGTTGACGTCGATGTCCCTAGTGATGCCTCAACGGTCCTGCATTTTAGAATTTGATCAATGACGCTCACCGTCCGGGAATCAACCCCAAGTCCGTCAGTGCACCCGTGATAGCGGTCGGGAGGATATTATTAAAAAGCGCCTTTACTGGAAAAACAACTGGACACATATATCTCTCCCGCTCACACTGCATGCTTTTTGCATGGGGCTATCTCTATTTTTGTGGCTAGTCCAGCTTCAAAGTCTAATGTCATACGGGTATCAGTACCGAAGAAATGGCTATCGAGCAGAATCAGGGTTGATATTCGTAAGAAACTGATAAAAAATAGAATGATTCTGCTAGGGTCATTAATTTGGTTGTACTCAGTTCGAGCAAAATAATTGCCGATATATGCTAAAAAAGTATTTCATGGTATTTGTGGTATTCTGCCAGGCGCAACAAATTTATTTGGCCGGTCAAATAAATTAAGTGGTGTGCGTGCATATGTGTTTGATCACAATCGAAATCGAAACGTAAACACAAAGCTATGGAGTTCAAAAAGCAAAATATAAAACGATTGGGGGAGTTAAGATTTGCTTCGATGATCGATTTGATCGTGTGTAGGGCCGTTTCAGTGGATCTTTCTTTTCGATAGGCATGCTGAGAGTCTGAGATTTTCCGCCCAGGCTGATGAGATGCAGCACCAAAAGGACGAGAGACTTATGGGTATGAAATCTTTGGGAGCAGTGTGCGAGGGCTTACCTGCCTTTAGTTTGAAGCCATGTGTCAGGGATGTGTCCATGGGAGGAAACTCTCTCGAAGATCCTTTTGAGCCAGTTTATGGCTTTTTGGCCTGCATGGATCAGTTAGGTATGAATCAAGTCTGTTCCAGCAGAATTGAAGGGCATAAAGCTCTTGATTGCCCAGGAATATTTTCTTGACTTAACAGAGTCAGGCTAGATCTGGAGGCAGCAGCCTGGGCGTAGTGTAGTTAGGTCGGGAAATGGTTGTTAAAGAGAAAGTTTAACGACTCTTTGCTGGATGTTGTCCAAGACTTGTCGGCTTTCTTCAGGTAGCCTAGGGTGGGTGTTGTCTTCGAGACCTGTGGTCAAAGGAGTGTTCTTTTGGGACCCTCCAGGATACCATATTCCGCTGTATCTCATGAGAGGCAAAGAGTGAGGTCCAGGAACCCCTTACGGTTCTTAATTATAAAGATGAGATCATCTCCCTGACTTAACATAACCATCTGAGTGGTAAGTAAGTAACTAAAGAGGTACTCACACCGTTCGTTTGTGTCAGTGTTCGCCCACTGGCAGTGGTGTGCATTTGCGTCGCACCCGATCTTTGGCCTCCCAGTCAGCAATGAGCGCATGGAGGGGCGTATGTGGGAGTGGGCTGGGTTGGTCTGTGTGGTCTTTGTTGCTGAAAATTGGGAGGAAAAATAAGTTTAACTCTTTTTTGCGAGAATACAGGTACATGTTTTACCTGTGGTGTCAGCTACATATAGCTAGTAATCTTGGGTTCTCAAACGGGATACCATTTTTCCGAGGATCCAGGGTTCCTGGATAAGGACTGTATCGACTCCACCTTTGGATAGGTGGAGCAGGAAAGCAGAGAATGCTGCCTTATGATGGTGGAGGTTTATCTGCAGGAGTGTCATTGCCATTCCTGAGGTTCACCTCCACCATTGGCTCATCCGGGTCGCTATCAAGGGGCTCTTCCCCGACTTCGATGAGTTGTAGACCTCTGGCTGCGTAACTCTCGTCGGACGCAAAGCCATCCAGGATACCGTCCAACATCACGCACGCTGCGTCCGATTTAGCCTCCAGGGTCTCTAGGTCCGGCTCGACCTAGCCTTGGCCACCTTCTAATCGGCTGTAGGAAGGGTGGGGTTGCAGCCCTGCGGAATCCGTAAAATATCCTCCGGCTCTGCAGGCTTCACCCAGACCCATGCTCTGGCTCTCGGTTTGCTGGGAACATCCTCCCATTTGACATCCTTGGCTCCTGGGAAGACCTCTTTTAGTGCCGAAATCGCGTTCATGTTGACTGGCGCATAGTGGGACATTCGGCCATTTCAGCTTGCTAAACTAATAACTTCTGAACAAATTAAGATATCTTCATGAAATAAACTTCATTTGAAGGACTAAAATTTCAGAATTTAGCATGCAAAAGTACATTGTGCTCCAATGTCAGAAAGCTTAACAAGACATTGTCAAAGTTGAACTTTTTTCGGTGCATATTTGCCTTCATAAAATACATTTTTCTGACATTTTTGTTATCAATACAGAACGTTTAATTAAAAATTAAAAAAAAAAAAAATAATTTTATATTTAATTTTCGATAAAATATTTTTTTTAAACATTTCCAAAAAAAAACTGTTGTCTTGAATAAAAACCTTGTAAAATTTTTTTTTCTCACCCTTCGCCAACTCGGCAAATGAGCGATTTCATAGTTGTGTTTTGGTCCGCTTGGTGGCTGGACCGGTATGGAGAAGTAATCTGCTATTTATTTCGTGTGTGTGGAACGAGACTGAAATAGTGTGACCAAGTACCTTTAAAAAGGTCGGTCACTCTGATGAATAAGCTGTGTCTTGTAAACAGCGCCAAATGTGATAGTTCAATTAAAATTGCAAAAAGTAGACAAATTTACTCTGACGCCGAATTTATTGTGTTGGGGGCGGCATATATTGTTGCAAACAAAAAAAAACGATCCATTGCAGGCAAAGTGGTTCGGGAGTCGAGGAAACCTGAAAACCTGCTCGGCAGACATGCACATTACACATATGAGAATTGACGTAGCTTCTTGTGGTCGATCGTCTTCTGACTGAAAGTTTTCGTTACTGTCCAATCCATGGCGAACCTGTGCGTGAGTGTTGACGGTGCTAGTCCTTGAGCTTGGTCCTGGTATAACGGTGGATGCTGCTTCGGCTAACTTGTATAACCAATCGCTGAATGATTTGATGACTGGGATGACGTCACTGCGCGGGTGCATGGCCCAGTTTAATTTTTGTTGAGTTCGACGAGTTCGCGGAGCAGTAATGGGTTGTCCAGGTGTGAGTTCAATTTGCAGGCCTCCATAGTTGCACACGCGTTGCGTACTGCCATTGCAAAGTCTATAAAAGATTCCAATTTATCTTTGTGTACGTTGATTTTTCTAATTTTATCAATCAAACGGTCAAGGATTTGTTCCGGTCGTCCAAAGAAGGTTTTTAGGGTATTTATCACTTCTGGGACTAATGCTGGCAGCAGCAGCTTATCACGCACCAATTCATAAGCTTTTCCCTTAAGACACTTCTGGAGCCGAAGAATGTTTTCTGCATTTGAAAAGCCGGCCACTGCGCAGCTGTTCTCGTACATGCTTATGAAGATCGGCCAGTCCTCCGAATTGCCGTTAAAGGTGGGCAGATCCCGTGTTAGTACTTGTCTTGCAGCTAACTGGGAAGCACTTGGTCCAATTGATGGGAATGAAATAGCCTGTGTTCCCTGCTCCTGTGCAAGAACCATGTATTTCTGCTCTATGTACCTTCTTTCAGCTTCGCGTGTCTTTTCCAGCATTGCCAACATCAAGGAACTTGAGCTGGTATGTGTGTGTGTATACTCGGTCAGCTTGTGTGGATTTGTTTCTGAAAGTAGTTTTAATGAATCAACATTGACTTGGTCATCTTGCATGATGTCCAAAGGACTGATGTTTTCCGGATCTTGGGGCTATCCGCCACCGTTGCTGGTTGAAGCGCGATCACTTGCTGGGGCCTTGCATGCGGCGCATGTCCATTCCAACTGCGCAATAGTGCAGTTCACACCAACACAAGCAAAGTGGTGCCAAGTCTTGCAGTTGTCGCATTGCACCTAGTTTTGGACGCCTTCTGTTATACGGCTCTTTTGAGAGTGTTATAACCAATACCTATCCCGATTTAGTAGAAACTTCCGTAGTGCTATTTTCCTTCGTTAACTATAAGCGTAAGTCCAATGCGTTTCCTCCATCTCTTTATTATCTTAATAAAACAGAATCTTCTGCTACAGGCATTGCTAATTTATTCGCCACGTCTTTCCAGTCAACATACTCTTCTCATATAGGCAGCGCATCCACTCCGTACCCCTACGATCTACCTCATGTCAACAGCATTTTTCTTCCATATTTTGAGGAAAGCGATGTTCTGGCAGTTTTAAAATTTTTGGATACTTCATTCTCTGCGGGTCCTGATAGAGTGCCAAGTTTTATTCTGAAACATTGCGCCGAGTCCCTTTGCCCACCTTTGACCTTTCTTTTCAACCTTTCTTTGGAACAATCTTGTCCTACATCATTCCACTTCATAAGAAAGGCTTAATATCCAACATTCAGAACTACCAAGGTATTGCAAAGCTTTCTGCCATCTCTAAGCTCCTTGAATTCTTGGTCACCAGGCAACACCTTTGCTCAGGCTTAGTATCTCCATCACAACACGGTTTTTTTAAACATCGATCAACATCGACTAACCTTCTCGAGTTCTCGTCCATGATCAACCGCGGATTTCGAAGCACACCGATGCAATCTTTACGAATTTTAGCAAGGCTTTTGATTCCGTAAACCATACCATGTTAATTCAGAAGTTGCCCTTATTAGGTTTCCCTAAAAAGCTTATAAATTGGATTTCGTCGTACCTTTCAAATCGCACACAACGGGTTTTAATGTGTTGTCCGATATTGTTAATGTTACTTCTGGAGTACCACAAAGAAGTCATTTGGGTCCGCTTCTTTTCATCTTATTTGTGAATGACCTGCTGCAATCTTTACGAATTTTAGCAAGGCTTTTGATTCCGTAAACCATACCATGTTAATTCAGAAGTTGCCCTTATTAGGTTTCCCTAAAAAGCTTATAAATTGGATTTCGTCGTACCTTTCAAATCGCACACAACGGGTTTTAATGTGTTGTCCGATATTGTTAATGTTACTTCTGGAGTACCACAAAGAAGTCATTTGGGTCCGCTTCTTTTCATCTTATTTGTGAATGACCTGCTGCAAGTTATTACGTTCTCTTATACGCTAATGTATGCGGATGACGTAAAACTCTGTCTGCCCTACTCTGATTGGTATTTGCACACACACCTGTTTTTTTTTAATTTTTCCAAATGTAAACTAAAGATATTTTACCGACGCGCTCCACATTTTACGTCATATTCTCTAGGAAGTCATTTCCTGGATCAAATTTCGAGCTCCGATATTGGAGTATTGTTCTTGTGTGTGGAGCCCGCAGTATAAAGAGCAACAAGCTGTTCTCGAATCAGTGCAAAAACAATTTTTAATGTTTTCCCTTCGTAATTTGAGCTGGGACTCTGGTAGAATCTTGCCACCTTACTGATCTCGACTACAAGCTATAGACCTTCCTTCATTGCACCATCGCAGAATATGCAATGGGGTAATGTTTGTGCATAAGTCCCTTCTCGGAATAGTTGACTCACAAACACTTCTGAGCCAGATTGACTTTGTCGTTTCCTCTCGACCTACCCGTACCTTTCGACCTATCAGACTACCCTAATGTAGGTCGCAATTTGTATACAATTTCCCATATCCTATCCCTTGAATTATCCCTTAATAGTATTACATCCAATATCTGCCACCACTTGAATACTAATAATCTGTAATTCTTTTCTTTCCTCCTTCTCTATTTTAGTCTTTAATTTCTACTTACTACTTAACTCTTCAATAGTTTATGTTTAAATTTGTAAGGCTTTATTTGCAGAATTTTGTTAAATAAATAAATAAATATATTATGGCAAGCAAAAAATAGGAGGAAGTGCAGAGCAGACGGAGGCACCAAAATGTCAAAATGATCAAAATGCTTATTTTCCGTGATCCGCCAAAGAAATGGTCTTGACTCAATTGCTTTTATTAAAACAATCTTCGCCTCACGTTGAAAATGTGCATATTTCTTGTTTCTTTTTCGAACAGTTTCTGACTCCATCTTTCACAATCACTTCAGTCATAATAGGCGCATATATTTTACTAACGGCGGCTGGCATTCGACAGCGGATCTCTCAGTCCACAATCGTGTCGATAGGCGAACTATCGATAAGAATATGTGAATTTCGTTCAGCTTGCTGTATACTGAGGCCCGTAAAAAAGCAAACAAAAAATTCCTGGTCCAGTTTTTTTCATATTGAGTTTGGCAGTCATTTTTTGTTTCCGCAGTGCTGGATACTAGCCTTAAAGCCTAGTACTCAGATCTGAAAAAACTTCTGTTAGCCAAACCTGCCATATATTAATACTAGCGTTCGATTGTGACCAGGTGTGCATGACCTACGGTTACACAGTATACAAAGCAAATGAATTAAAAATTAAAATGTTGTATCAAAGCAAGCAGGAATGTATTATTTGCGAGCGCTGTCCCTCATCACTAATCGCTTGTTGGGTTATGGTTTTTTGCACTACATGGTGTTGTGTTTTTATACCCAGTACTCGAATAGTATAGGGGTATAATAGATTTTTGGTGATAGTGGATGTCTGTAACACCCAGAAGCAAGTTAGGAAGATAGCATCAATAGCCGAGCCCATATAGCCCTGTCTGTCCGTCCATCTGTCCGTCGTCATGAGCGCTTAGATCTCAGAAACTGTAAGAGCAACCAAGATTTGTATCCACACACCTGTGATATCACACTATTACAATTGCGTTTCGCCACACCCCCTTCCACCCGCACAAAGAACGAAAATCTGTAGCATACACAATTTTGAAGAAAGAAAAAAAAAAAACGCAGAATCATAGAGAATGACCATATCTTTTAGAGTGTGGAATCTAGATCAGATCATTAACGTTGCCACAATGAACAAACCCATTTAAAGAGGCATCGTTACCTTTCGCTCTCTCTCACGCGACCCCGTCTGCTTTGCCCGTCCGTCTTTTTTGACGCCTAGATCTTTTGAGACTATAAGACCTAGATCAAACTAACTTTCTATCCAAACTCCTGTGATACCACTTCAAAACAAGTGTATTTCAAAATTTCGTCAAGAAGCTTTCCGCCCCACAAGGGACGAAAATCTGTGGAAACCACATTTTATAAGATACGAGAAAACCAAAAAAGGAGATTCATAGAGAATGACCGTATCTACAGTGATCCGAAACTGGATCAGGTGGGATTATTATTACTGCCAGGAGGAACCAATTAAATTTTAGTGGCACACATATTCATGAGCCGTATATATGTAAATACGTTGACTCAGATGTAGACATGAAGGAAAAATATATATTAAATAAATGTAAACAAAAATGGAAACAGATAACATATAATATATAAAAATTTCCAAAATGGTTCGTCTTAATTTTCTAAATTTTCTTTTTTTTGCAAAATTTAACTTTTGTCCTTTTGCGAGTAATATATTACATAAATCGTAATCTGAAATTCTTGTTTTCTCATGTTTGGACGTTGACGTGCAATGATGCACCATCAAGTGGCCCATGGGACACCAGCCGAATGCTGTTACGCGCGAATCCCAGGCCGAAACGCAGCCCTCCTCCCACCCAACCGACCGAGGGGCGCTGCCGCAAAACGCGCGACTCGTTAACCGAACCAATCGCGATCATGCATGAAAGATAGATGTTAGACTAGTATTAGAGGAAAATTACAACTAATCTTACTAAAGGAATTAAGCATGCATTAAAACTATCGTACTCAACAACTACAATTTATAACTACGGGAAAGGTATGTGAGTAATATTGATTTAAGAAGGGGAAGGGAATTAGTTGCCGATATGATATGGTAGATTGGAATAATTGGAATCGTAAAGTTTATGCGGCTCAACAAGTCAGGGCTATCTACGTCACCCTTGATCAAGTTGTGCGCAAAAATCACACCAAGCATTTTTCTACGGTTAACTAAAGATGGAAGGTTTATTAAAAGCGATCCACTAGAGTAAGACGGCAGTCTAACACTTGCATCCCAGTTGAGGCCGCGTAGAGCGAAAATTAAAAAGTTTTTCTGTATTGATTCTATACGGTCCTGGTGTACTTTGTACTGAGGGCACCACACACAAGAACCATATTCTAAAATTGGACGAACAAGCGATATATAGAGAGTCTTTGTTGTATAGGGGTCGTCAAATTCCCTTGACCACCTCTTCATAACCCCAAGAACGCCCATGGCCTTATTTACCATGGCAGAAATGTGTTCAGAAAACTTTAACTTGGGATCTAAAAGAACACCAAGATCATCAACTAGGGTAATTCTCTCGAGAGAACCCCCGCCTAGTGTGTAAGGAGCCAGAAAGGCGCTGGAGCGATGAAATGTCATTACTTTACATCTCAAAGCATTAAGGTAGTAACCATAACTGGTGAAGATATGGAGTTTTTGAAGAGGACTCTTTGGGACCTGGAACAAAGGTAGCTAGAAATCCATCTCAAGAGATTGGGTGGAAACCCTAAGAGGTCAAGTTTTTGTGCTAGGAGAGAGTGGTCTACAGAGTCGAATGCTTTACTGAAATCTGTGTAAATGACATCCGTCTGTAGATTTCCTTGGAAGCCTTTAATGATGAAGGAGGTGAACTCCAATAAATTCGTGGTTGTTGATCTCCGCCTTATAAATCCATGCTGGGCAGGAGATATAAGTGATCTGCAAAGATTCTGCAAGTGCGGAGTTAAAATTTTCTCAAACACTTTAGGAATTGCGGATAGCTTGGATATACCTCTGTAGTTCTTCACGTCAGACTTACTAGCTTTCTTATGGAGAGGAATTATAAACGACTCCTTCCATATGGATGGGAAGCATGAAGAGTTTATGGACAGGCTGAATAGTTTAAACAACGGTCCACACAGAGACTCGGCGCAGTACCTAAGTACACAGCCGGGAACTCCGTCCGGACCCGGTGAGATCATGAAGCAGAGAGCTTTCATTTAGCAAGGGACTAGAGATGCCGTTCGACCTGGGTAAACCGTATGGGTACGGCTGACCGGGGTAGAATTGGGGAATTGTTTGAAAGAATTGGGCAAAAAGATCGGCCATTGCCTGATCAGTATTTGCCGACGTATTAAGAAATTATAGCGAGGATGGATGAGCGGACGTTTTACGCTTACTGTTTACGAAGCTGTAAAACTGCTTAGGGTCCTGAGAAAAACGTATCCTGCATCTAGATAGGTGTTCTTATAGCACTGGGAATTAAGAACTGAAAAGTTTGACCGAGCCATTACATAGCGAGAGAGAGAAGAAGGAGAGCCAACTTCTTGAAATTTGTTTCGAAGTTTTGATTTTAAGTTTTTTAGACTGGATAACTCTTTGGTAAACCAAGGGGGCTTCCCAGATCTAAAAGGACAGAAAGGTGGGACACAAGACTCAAAAAGTGAGTCAATCGTAACATCAGTGCACAAATACAAAGCGGACCAATCAAAATCCTTAATGAGGTTATTAAGCTTCGCAAACTCGGCTTTACGAAAGCAGCAGACACATCGAGGTAGGCTACCCGACCGATCCAATGCGGTTGGTCCTATATCGAGCGACACTTCAAATATAGGATGGTAGGCGTGCGTCTTCAGGAACTAAGAATTTCCGGTTTTAACCAGGTCTCTGTAAACACAATTACATGGGATGCAAATGCGACGCTATCCCGATACTGAGTGCTTAGCTTACTACGCAAGCCTCTAATATTCTGGTAGGTGATTAAGAGAGAGGAAGTTAGTTTTTTAGATGGGTGGACTGGGAAGATGAGGATGGAGCACTGGCCTGATTAGTATTAGAAGTTATTGGGGGCCTACTTTTCTTCTTTGCCTTAAACTCCTTCACCACCATGTTCTGTGGCCAAAATTTGGCAGAGCAAATGGTGTCAAAATGAGTCGGGGAGACACTTAATTTGAAAGAAGCTACATTCCTGGCATAAGAGAAGTTAAACTTCTTTACCTTTAAACTGACGGCTTGTATATTGCTTTGAACAAAAGCAGTAACGTCATCAATGGTGGTGTAAGGGGCAAGCCGTGGGACAAAAATTTGTCGTTTAGGTCTAGGTGTGATCACCACCAATCTTGGGTTTGGCACCACAGACCTTGTACCTGTGATGGCAGTACCCGGTGGTCCGGGTCGTATGTTTGTTGGTGGGATTGAAGTGGTCGGGATATTAGGATTGTTGTCGGACTCGACGGACACGGACGCTACGGAAATTTCTGGTTGTGCGTTCTCCGAAGTGATAAATTCGGCTGCCGAATTTGCATTACCAGCATCTGTCGTTGCCCTTGGAATAGCAAACGATATCGGCTGCTGCACAATTGGAGAGCTCGGAGTCGTTTGTTCGCCAACGGGCGGCTGAGGGACAGTTGGGGCTTGCAGATCCCGCGGAGTGACCATTTTTCGCTTAGGAGACTCATTCAGCAGTTGCAAACTGCTAAACAAAGACTCCATGGCTAGGAGCTGATCGTACTGCTTTCTAAAGCCTACGGTCAGCTCTTTAAAGCCATTCAGCGTCTGCCTCATAAACCTGGCCATCTCTATGTGAGCCCCCCGGCATGCCTCAAAACAGTAGAACAAGCCATTATGTTTGGAAATTGCATCACCCACGAGGCCTGAGTACCCAGCGCACTTTGCGTGCATTGCTTTTCCGCAAAGATAGCAGGGGATACTCGGCTGAGCAGGGGTGACCACCTGTTTGCAGGTTTTTTTGGTACAAATAATAGGTGATTCCATTTTAAATACAATAGAGAAATAAAATTTATTTCAAAACAAATAGAAATCAGACCAGTGTGCCAGGCAAACGCTTAAAGCGGAATTAGTAAAAACTGAGCGGAGAGAGGAGAGCGGTTGCAGCAGCTGCAATGAGAGAGAGAGCGCTTCTGCACGGAAAGTATTGAGAGCGAGAGAGGAAGAATAGTTATTTATGTTTGGGTTATAGGGAGAGAGTGATGCTAAAGCACAGACTACAAGATGAGAGCGGGCTAAATTCAATGTGAGAGCGTACTTACGAAAAGCAACAACAAAAACGCAATGTTAACCGACGCAAAAAAAGAATTATAAAATTATGTTTTACACAGTAAATAGGCATGCACTCGCGATTCAGGATAGACTTTATGTTAGCAAGTTAATTTGTTAGTTCGCTAAAGGTTTATTTTTGACAAACACCGGCTGTTTATACAAAACAAGTGAAAAATGAGCGGAGCGCAAAGAAAAAACGCGTCTGAACACTACGAGACATACTACACTACATGTTTGATATGAAGTTTGCCCGTAATTTTGAACTTCCGCGGTGCTGGATACCCGGCTTAAATCAAGTAAGGAAATAAATGACACTGTGCGAAAGTGATTTTGTACTTTGCACGAGACAAAAATTATGAAGTGCAATTTTATTGTTAAGTACTAATTGTTATTGTTTAGTACTAAAATACTTATACTGTCTGAACAGGACCATACCGTACAAAAACAAATCTAAAAAAAAAACAAACTTTAAATGGAATAATCATTTTAAAAAACTTAAGCCTGGGGTCGCGATATTTTCGGGTATCGATACGAATAAAAAAATTCGTAATATTTTCTTTCCAAATCCACAACTTTTGTGTAAATCTGTGCTGCAAATGCGAAGTGAATATTATAAGAGTGCGCAAAGTCACCAAATCGCACCTTTTTAATTTAATAAAATGATTTTAAGTCTCGTGCTAAGGACATTCCAAAAGTGCCATTTTATCGCGCATTATTATTATTTAAAATGGTGTTGAAACAGAAAAGTCTACTAGAAGGAAATATGCGCTGGTATATTTGTGTTTTAAGATAATAAAATCGTCCTTGTTAAATACTAATAGCCTATTTCCACAGGCGACCATCCACCATGCATTTCCGGCATGGTCCATAAAGTTTTTTTGTACGACCGCTTGGGTGTGCCAAAGCATGGACTGAGTCAAATGCACTTCGTCTGATACTCTTTGGTAGGTATGTAATAATCTTCCCTGTAGATGTGTCACATCATATGTCGCTGAACTTCTTTCGTCATCTTTTGCTGCTTCTCGAAAATAATCTGGGCAATGAAATTGCTTGGCATATTGATTGCGTTTATGCGTGAGAGAGCGTCGGCGACTGTGTTTTCCTTACGTTTCCTTCCTTACGTGTACGATTTCCGTCGAAAACTGGGAAATGAAGTCAAGCTGTTGATGTGGTGATGCCTTCGATGCTTTCTGTGAAAACGCATACCTATATAAGAGGCTTGTGATCGGTTTGAATAACGAAACGTCGCATATCTAGTATGTGTTTGAAAAAAAAGTAAAGCAGCGAAAACGGTCAATATTTCACGATCGTTAGTACAGTAGTACGGGAGAAAAAGGAAACAGATCGCCACACATTATTGTCAAACTGCTCAAGAGCAGCCCCAATCGCGGTGTCGAAGGCGTCAGTTTTCACCACACAATCGGCTGACGGTGCAAGGAATTTTTTGTTTGCACTTCTGGAATGCTTCATCGGCTTCTGGCTTCTTCGCTTTTTCTGGCTTATTCTTCGCTTATTCTGGCTTCTCGCTTATCATTTTTAGTTGCGCCTTTTATATATTCCGTCAGTAGGGCTTGATTTTTTGCTGCACCAGGAATTAAACGCCTGTAATAATTGACCAGCCCTAGGAACCATAATTGTTTTTGGTTTAGGAAATTCTCGACAAATTTGTGTGCGGTCACTAGGAGGCTTAAACCCTGTGGAACTGATAGTGTTGCCAAGAAAAACAACCTCGTTCTTTCCTGGTTAATGCTCAAACTGTTCTTGCGCAGAATTTCGAATATTGCTGCAAGCTGCTGCAGGTGTTCCTCATGGGAGGTTGAGAACACGATGACGTCGTCAATGTAGCAGCCAACGAGCGGTAGGCCACGAAATAGGTTGTCCATATGAAGCTGGAATGATTGTGCTGCATTGCGTAAGCCCGGAGGCATTCCAATAAATTCGAACAGTCCGAAAGGTGTTATAACAGCGGTTTTCGGAATGTCCTCTTGCGCGACAGGAAGAGGAATTTGACTATAATGAACTAGAACAAGAATATAAGACCAAGACAGAATCCTTGGTTCACCAGTGAAATTAAAAGACTAAGTCATCAACGTTATGTTGCTTTCATTAAATGCAAGCGATACAAAACGGGCGACTTTCGTTTAAGGTACAAAGAGTTAACAAAGGAATAAGGACTGCAAAGTGCGAATACTATAAATCGAAGTTTCGAAATTATTCTACCATTAATCAAAGATGGAGTGAGATGAACAGTTTAGGTATAGGAAATTGCAAGCAGAAGACTGAGCATAATATAAATACCGAAGATCTCAACAAAAAGTTTTCGATAATTGATGTACATGGATCCAATCCCACTCTGTGATAATAGTTTTAGCTTTGTGACGTCCTTGCGTGTATACTTAAGGTGAAGTCTAACGCTGAAGGCCTAGATAACAGCTAGATAGCCGTCACCTATATTCTGAACACGGCCATAACTACGTCCATGGTCCCGACTGAATAGAAAAATGCGAAAATTTTGCCGATCCCAAAATCTAACAATGACTTTAGACCCATTTCGATACTTCCGTTCCTTTCAAAAGTACTAGAAAATCTCATGTCCTTCCAAATTAAAAACTTTTTGATTAACAACTCGTTATAAAGCCAAAAGCAGTCGGGTGTACGTAAAAAAAGAAGCTGTGTGAGCGCAATAATGGATATTGTAGAAGATATTCGGCAACAACTTGACAAGAACAAGGTAACATTTTTAACACTTCTCGACCACAGTAAAGCATTTGACTCAGTGAATCACAATATTCTCTGCACAAAACTGAAAAAATTATTCAACTTTTCTGAGACTGCAGTCAAATCCATTAAGTCGTATCTTTCAAACAGATTGCAGGCTGCAGTGAATGGTACGTGTGTTTCCACTTATAGCGAACTTACGCGGGGAGTCCCTCAGGCATCAGTGTTAGGCACTTTACTGTTTTCCATATATGTTAATGATCTACCTAGTGTCTTGTCAGAATGCGAAGTACACTTATATGCCGATGACATTCAAATCTATGTTAGTAGTACAGTGAAAGAGATAAATGTTTGTGTTAGTACATGTAACAGAATGCTTTCCACAATTGAGAAATGGGCAAAAGAGAGTGGCTTAGGAATAAATCCAAAAAAATCGAAGTGCATGGTAATTGCTATAAAGGTGATTGATACTGACAATCTCGACCACATATACATAGACAATACACCTATCTGCCATGAAGACGATGCTGTTCATCTGGGTTTAACCTTCAGTAGGACACTGTCATGGAGTAAACACATTACAAATGCAACTGGACAAACTTATGGTCTGTTGCGTCAGCTTTCAGCGTCTAAAACCTTCTTGCCAGAACAAATAAAACTATTAATTTCCAAAGTCATTCTTATCCCCACTCTCCTTTATGGTGTAGAAATATTTGGTCATTGTGACGCAAGTGACATGCGTACCCTAGAAGTAGCCTTTAATTCAATAGTTTGATATGTGTTTAATTTAAGACGTTTTGACCATGTATCACACTTGACTCATAAAATACTTGACCTTAACTTTACCTCCTGGATAGATTTCAGAAATCTAGTGTACTTTCATAAAATTGTGATGACCAAAAAACCGATCTACTTATACCGCAAACTTATCCCTGCTACATCACAACGAACTAACAATTATCTATGCCCTCGAATTCAAAAACTTTGCTCGAAGAGGCAGTTCTACTTCAATGCTATCCGCCTATGGAACAATCTTCCCCACCACCTTAAATCAATTAGGAGCGCACCCCAATTTCAAAATAATATTAAAACATATTTAAGAAATAAGTAAAAGATAAAGAGAGAAAAAATAAAAATAAAATAAATATAAAAAATAAAGGCTATAAAAATAAAAATAAATAAAATAAAAATAAACAAAAAAAAAATAAATAAAAAATAAAACCTAATTTATAAGTACTTATGTCAAAATATTAATATATACGTATTAGTTTTAAGAAGATACTCCTCCAAACGATTTATACAACCAAAGTGACTAGCGCAATAAAAATAAGTTAATACTTGTAGCGTTAGGATATAGCATGAAATAAATATAAATATATTTTCCGAGTCGAATTTGAGGTTGGGTTACAACAAAATTATTTATAAAGAAGTCATAATCTAGATTTCCATGGTAATGGTGTCAAATTTATCTTAATGGACCAATAAGTCATCTATTTTTATACCCGGTACTCGAAGAGTAAAGGGGTATATTAGATTTGTTGAAAAAATTGATGTGTGTAACACCCAGAAGGAAGCGTTTCCTACATCAAGTATGTATATTCTTGATCAGCATCAATAGCCGAGTCGATTTAGCTATGTCTGTCTATCCGTCTAACCGTCCTTCCGTCCGTCTTCATTAGCGCCTATAGCTCATAGACGGTAAAAGCTAGAGCAACCTTATTTTGTATCCAGACTCCTGTCCTATCACACTGTTACAAGTGTATTTCAAAATTTCGTCCCGCCTCCTTCTGCCCACTCAAAGGACGAAAATCTGTGGCATGCACAATTTTAAGGATACAAGAAAACGCAGAATCATAGAAAATGCCCATATCTATAAGAGTATTGAATCTGGATCAGATCGGATCATAAATAAAGCCACAATGAAGAAAACAATTTCGAAATGCATCGTTCCCTCTCGCTCTCTCTCACACACCGGGGTGGGCGCTATGCCTGATCGAATTTCTTGACGCCTAGTTCTCAGAGACTATAAGAGCTAGATCAACCCAACTTTCTATCCAAGCTCCTGTGATATCAAACCGAGACGAGTTTGTTTCAAAATTTGGACACGCCCCCTTCCGCCCCAACAAAGGATGAAAATCTACAATTTTTAAGATACGAGAAAACCAAAAACGCAGAATCATAGAAAATTACCATATCTATGTTGAATGTTGAATTTGGACCAGATCGGATCATGAGTATAGCCAGAAGGAACAAATGAAATTTCAGTGGCCTTCCAAGAGCAGACTCATTCCCTCTTTCTCTCGCACTCAGCCGAGTATGTATATGTAGGAAGTAGATAAAGACATGTAGAAAAGGCAGATGTAAAAAATGTATGTAAACAAATATGGAAACATCTAATAGATAAAAATCTCCGAAAATGTTCGACTTACATACTTTTTTCTTTTTTGGCTAAAATTAAATGTGTCCCTTTTGCGAACATGTAATAAATTACAACAAGCTCACATACATATATACTGACTGACACTCTAATGCTTTTATGAAACCCATAGAAGATATAATTGAGAACAATATTTTGCAATTATCAGAAGAAATCAGAGTTCTATCAGAACCTAAAAATGTATCGGGACGACACGTTTAAGAACAGGGGGAGATAACGCACCCAATTTTATTGGTCTCTTATACAAGTTATAAAAAATCTTTGGTGTCCCCAGATTCAATCTTTGGTCTACGAGCAAGGAGAGATATCGTACGAAGTTACAGCACGAGTTCCGCAAGGATCTGCCTATGAACTTCTCCTGTGTATCTCAATGTACGACAGCATGTTCAGACTGCAGCTAACCCCAGGTTGCCAGCTAATTGGTTTCGCCGATGACCTGGCACTAGTCGTTGAAGCTAAGGAGGTCAAGGAAGTCGAGTCTGCACCCAACACGGCAATTGAAATATTGCCAGTTGGATGGTTGAAGCCGGTCTTGAACTGGCCGGCAACAAGATGGAATCTATTCTTATCAAGGAGCACTCTCTAGCATACTGCCATACCACGCATAAGGCCACGGTGGCAAACAACCAGACCCTACTAAGGATCTATCTGCTCCATATAGGCCATCCGCTGTGAGGGTTATCTAGGGCTTCAAGACCGTGTCCGAGGATGCAGAACTAGTTCTGGCAAGAATGATACCAGTTGACATACTGGCCAGAGAGATGCAAAATGTGTATACAAAGAGTACAGTACAGTATAACTTAGGTTCCATCGCGGCTATCCGGAACACAGAGAGACAAGCTTCGAAACATGGCAGGAACGATGGAATCAGATCACCAATGAGAGATTGACGCATAGAATGGTCAGCAACGTCAAGGATTGGACCGAAAGCAGCAGAGGCATTGTGGGCTACCACATAACGGAGTTCCTACCTGTACATGGTAGGTATCCGAGCTACTTATTTAGGTACAAGAACAATACCAGTCCATACGTGCCCAAGCTCAGTCGAAATCGTCAGTCATATCGTCTATCTCTCTCGTAGTGTTCAGTCGCGTTTTTTCATTGCGCTCCGCTAATTTTTCACTTATTTTGTATAAACAACCGGTGTTTGTCCAAAATAAACCTTTAGCGAACTAACAAATTAACTTGCTAACTTAAAGTCTATCCTGAATCGCGAGTGCATGCCTATTTACTGTGTAAAACATAATTTTATAATTCTTTTTTGCGTCGGTTAACATTGTGTTTTTGTTGTTACTTTTCGTAAGTACGCTCTCACATTGAATTTAGCCCGCTCTCATCTTGTAGTCTGTGCTTTAGCATCACTCTCTCCCTATAGCCCAAAAATAAATAACTGTTCTTCCTCTCTCGCTCTCAATACTTTCCGTGTAGTAGCGCTCTCTCTCTCGCTCATTGCAGTTGCTGCAACCGCTCTCCTCTCTCCGCTCAGTTTTTACTAATTCCGCTTTAAGCGTTTGCCTGACACACTGGTCTGATTTCTATTTGTTTTGAGATAAATTTTGTTTATTGTATTTAAAATGGAATCACCTATTATCTGTACCAAAAAAACCTGCAAACAGGTGGTCACCCCTGCTCAGTCGAGTATCCCCTGCTATCTTTGCGGAAAAGCGATGCACGCAAAGTATGCTGGGTACTCAGGCCTCGTGGGTGCGAGGCATGCCGGGGGGCTCACATAGAGATGGCCAGGTTTATGGGACAGACGTGGAATGGCTTTAAGGAGCTGACCGTAGGCTTTAAAAAGCAGTACGATCAGCTCCTAGCCATGGAGTCTTTGTTTAGCAGTTTGCAACTGCTGAATGAGTCTCCTAGGCGAAAAAAGGTCACTCCGCGGGATCTGAAAGCCCCAACTGTCCCTCTGCCGCCCGTTGCCGAACAACCGACTCCGACCACTCCAATTGTGCAGCAGCCGATATCGTTTGCTATTCCAAGGGCAACGACAGCTGCTGGTGATGCAAATTCGGCAGCCGAATTTATCACTTCGGAGAACGCACAACCAGAAATTTCCGTAGCGTCCGTGTCCGTCGAGTCCGCCAACATTCCTTATATCCCGTCCACTTCGATGCCACCAACAAACATACGACCCGGACCACCGGGTATTGCCATCACAGGTACAAGGTCTGTGGTGCCAAACCCAAGATTGGTGGTGATCACACCTACACCTAAACGACAAATATTTGTCTCACGGCTTGCCCCTTACACCACTATTGATGACGTTACTGCTTTTATTCAAAGCACTATACAAGCCGTCAGTTTAAAGGTGGAGAAGTTTAACTTCTCTTATGCCAGGGATGTAGCTTCATTCAAAGTAAGCGTCTCCCCGACCCATTTTGACACCATTTGCTCTGCCAAATTTTGGCCAGAGAACATGGTGGTGAAGGAGTTTAAGGCAAAGAAGAAGAGTAGGCCCCCAATAACTCCTAATACTAATCAGGCCAGTGCTCCATCCTCATCTTCCCAGTCCACCCACCCAAAAAACTAACTTCCTCTCTCTTAATCACCTACCAGAATGTTAGAGGCTTGCGTAGTAAGCTCAGCACTCTGTTTCGGGATAGCGTCGCATTTGCATCCCATGTAATTGTGTTTACAGAGACCTGTTTAAAACCGGAAATTCTTAGTTCTGAAGTTTTGGCAGGTCGGTACACAACCTTTAGAAATGACTGTTCGTCTCGACGTGCAGGTGGGGTTCTGATTGCAGTGGACTCTAACTTCACGTCGGAACATGTTACAGTCCAGATTCAACAAGAACTGGAATTCCTGTGTATAAAACTGATTCTTACCGCTTTTTCAGTCTTTATTACATGCTCGTATATTCTACCTTCTTCGGATATCGCAACTTATGAGCAGCACTTGTCCGCCTTAAGCGCTGTTTCTTCCTCGCTATCAGATAAAGATCATATGATAGTTCTTGGGGATTTCAATTTACCAGGAACTGTTTGGTCTTCGGTAAACGAGTCTAATAACCTAGTCCCCATGTCACGACATGACTTTATAGACGGCTTACTCGACTTATCCCTGTCTCAAGTCAACCATGTGAAAAATTCCCTGGGTCGATTGCTTGATCTGTGCTTTGTAATGGATCCGACCATTGCGTTGTTAACCCGAGTCCCTCCGCTCACTATACCTGAAGACGCCTACCATCCTACTTTTGAAGTGTCGCTCGATATAGGACCAACCGCATTGGATCGGTCGGGTAGGCTACCTCAATGTGTCCGCTGCTTTCGTAAAGCCGAGTTTGCGAAGCTTAATAACCTCATTAGGGATTTTGATTGGTCCGCTTTGTATTTGTGCACTGATGTTACGATATGCACAAACATTTTCTACGATGCACTTGACTCACTTTTTGAGTTTTGTGTCCCACTTTCCTGTCCTATTAGATCTGGGAAGATCCCTTGGTTTACCAAAGAGTTATCCGGTCTAAAAAACTTAAAATCAAGACTTTACAAAAAATTTCAAGAAGTTGGCTCTCCTTATTCTCTCTCTCGCTATGTAATGGCTCGGTCAAATTTTTCAGTTCTTAATTCCCAGAACTACCTATCTAGATGCAGGATACGTTTTTCTCAGGACCCTAAGCAGTTTTACAGCTTAGTAAACAGTAAGCGTAAAACGTCCGCTCATCCACCCTCGCTATCATTTCTTAATACGTCGGCAAATACTGATCAGGCAATGGCCGATCTTTTTGCCCAATTCTTTCAAACAACCTATTCACAGGAATGCTACTCCGGGCAGCCGTACCCATACGGTTTACCCAGGTCGAACGGCATCTTCAGTCCCTTGCTAAATGAAAGCTCTCTGCTTCTTGATCTCCGGAAAGTTAAGCCGGTGTTTTCACCGGGTCCGGACGGAGTTCCCGGCTGTGTACTTAGATACTGCGCCGAGTCTCTGTGTGGACCGTTGCTTAAACTATTCAGCCTGTCCATTAACTCTTCATGCTTCCCCTCCATATGGAAGGAGTCGTTCATTATTCCTCTCCATAAGAAAGGTAGTAAGTCTGACGCGAAGAACTACAGAGGTATATCAAAGTTATCCGATATTCCTAAAGTGTTTGAGAAAATTTTAACTCCGCACCTGCAGCATCTTTGCAGATCACTTATATCTACAGCCCAGCATGGATTTATAAGGCGGAGATCAACAACCACGAATTTATTGGAGTTCACCTCCTTTATCATTAAAGGCTTCCAAGGTAATCTACAGACGGATGTCATTTACACAGATTTCAGTAAAGCATTCGACTCTGTAAACCACACTCTCCTAGCACAAAAACTTGACCTTTTAGGGTTTCCACCCAATCTCTTGAGATGGATTTCTAGCTACCGTTGTTCCAGGTCCCAAAGAGTCCTCTTCAAAAACTCCCTATCTTCACCAGTTATGGTTACTTCGGGCGTACCACAGGGCAGCCATCTAGGCCCCCTACTCTTTACACTCTTTATAAATGACCTGCCTTCGGTATTAACATACTCTCGAGTACTTATGTATGCGGATGATGTTAAGCTGTGTGTCCAGTTCAAGGACAGCTTATCTCACTCCAGGTTGCAATCCGATCTTAATAGCTTTCAGTCATGGTGTTGTGTTATACCTTAATGCTTCGAAATGTAAAGTAATGACATTTCATCGCTCCAGCGCCTTTCTGGCTCCTTACACACTAGGCGGGGGTTCTCTCGAGAGAATTACCCTAGTTGATGATCTTGGTGTTCTTTTAGATCACAAGTTAAAGTTTTCTGAACACATTTCTACCATGGTAAATAAGGCCATGGGCGTGCTTGGGTTTATAAAGAGGTGGTCAAAGGAATTTGACGACCCCTATATAACAAAGACTCTCTATGTATCGCTTGTTCGTCCGATTTTAGAATATGGTTCTTGTGTATGGTGCCCTCAGTACAAAGTACACCAGGACCGTATAGAATCAGTACAGAAAAACTTTTTAATTTTCGCTCTACGCGGCCTCAACTGGAATGCAAGTGTGAGACTGCCGTCTTACTCTAGTAGATCGCTTTTAATAAACCTTCCATCTTTAGTTAACCGTAGAAAAATGCTTGGTGTGATTTTTGTGCACAACTTGATCAAGGGTGACGTAGATAGCCCTGACTTGTTGAGCCGCATAAACTTCACGATTCCTATTAGAATTACTATAAATTATATCCCTCTGTTCCTTCCGATTTGTAGATCGAATTATTCCTTGCATGAACCTTTTAGAGTTTTATGCTCGGATTATAATTCCCTCTTCCATATTATATCGGCAACTAATTCCCTTCCTCTTCTTAAATTACTAATACTCACATACCTTTCTCGTAGTTAGTAATTGTAGTTGTGGAGTGCGATAGTTTTAATGCATGATTAATTCCTTTAGTAAGATTAGTTCTAATTTTCCTCGAATACTAGTCTAACATCTATCTTTCCTGCATGATCGCGATCGGTTCGGTTAACGAGTCGCGCGTTTTGCGGCAGCGCCCCTCGGTCGGTTGGGTGGGAGGAGGGCTGCGTTTCGGTCTGGGATTCGCGCGTAACAGCATTCGGCTGGTGTCCCATGGGCCACTTGATGGTGCAGTCATTGCACGTCAACGTCCAAACAATTAAAAAAACCAAGAGCATGTCTTATACGGCTTTGTACTACAAACGAATACGAATATGGTACGAAAAGCATCCCCCGATCATCTGGCTTTGTGGGAAGAACAACTGGGTTCTAGCCATTGAGTAGATCGGCAGAAGACAATAAAAATGAAACCAAGGTAAAATCACACGTGCTAATGAAAGTCAAGAGCATCCCAACGGACGCCTTCGAGCTAATGCATTAAGACAAAGACAGGCACCTCCCTGAGGAGGAGTTGGTGTTTCCTGAGTTGCTGTGCTGAAGTGAAGATGACAACAGGAGTGGTAAATCGAATCACCAAAAGCTGCGACTTCTAAACCCTTTAGAGTCTGTTGAAACTCAGGCCTTCAACGGGGGGTGTATGTCGGGTTTCCCACCCCAATATGACGTCGTTTAAATATTATAAATTATAGCCAGCGGCCTAAAGTAAAGTAATAATATTGTTTGTTATTTGAAATGTCCACTGTAACTAATTGTCATACACACATTCATATGGGCATTTCTCTGACGAGGTCCACCCAGACCCAAAAATTAGAAGTCGTTGTACGGATTAAAGTATATTTATTTTTATAGAGAATTGATAAAATGTGTCTTTTCAAAAGAGTTTTCACACCTATTCATAACCGAACTCGATATATTGTAGCGCAAAGTCGCGTAAGAACATCTGTCTTCGTTTTTTTAATTTCATTGCATGATTTGTTTTGATTCTAATTCTTAAAGAGAGACCTTATAGATTGAGTGTTGCCCCCTTAAGTCTTCCATAGGGTACGCATAAGCAAATAAAAATGCATAAGAGACTATGCGATTGCAGACAACTGTTACTTTTGGTATTGTCTTATCGCATATTTCATTGTCCCGTGCGACAGTGAAAAACAAGATTTGTTATCAGTACGTCGAAAGTTCATGCAGAAATCGCATCAAATTTTGTGTGCAAACAGGCATTCTATCGATCATCAAGTAGCACAGAACTGTTTTTGGATAAAATTAGAATTGTGATTTTTGTACCCATAAAAAGTCAGTCCCGTGCGAAATCGTAAGTGTAAAATCCGAAAAAAAATTGTTTTTTTTTGTTGTAAATTAATACATATAAATGATTTTAATCTAGATGAGCGAAAATAGGGTCGAGAAAAACAGAGAGAGCTGCAAAGGACGGAGACAAAATCAGAAAGAATATAAAACAACATTATAAAAGTACAGAGAAAAAAACGGGGAACATATGTGGACTGCTAGACAAAATTGGAAAGCGTTGGCTGAGGGAAACAATCTCATGATTGGCAAAGAATAATATAAATGGGGTTAAGATTTTATTTATGTCATCTGAAAAGATTGAATCTAGTTCCTTGTTATATAATTTAAATGAAAAATGTTAGAAGTATTCAAGGAATATCGCAATTACATTTCTTGTTTTGCCAAGGACGACAGTTAATAGCAGCTCGGACTGCACATTCATTCAAATAAATATCATATCCCGTGCGAAAATGGTTCAAATTCAATTTTAAAAAAATACGAGTCATCTTTGCCTAGAATTATAACCTTTTTAAAGAGTCATCAATGCACAATATTAATCAGAAATTCGCAGCAATATATCGCATCAACTTTCGCTGAAATCTGAGTTTGAGTTGTACGCTGCGAAAACCACTTCTATATTTGTCCTGTGCGAATACCATGGTTTTTTGCAAATGTCTCGAAAACTAACAGTAGCCAAAAATCACCCTTAGCACCAATTATAAGTCTAGTCAAGTGGTGAATCATAACAGTAAAACCGTTTTGAAAATCCGTTTTGTTTTGCCATTTTTACCCCTTGATATGCGTACGAACGTCCCATTCGACTTCAGAGAAATGCCCATATATGTATATGCTCCCACGCCCGTTCTCTCTCGTTTTTCTTCGTCTTCGCTATCGCTCTCTCGATCAGCAATCTCGCTTGCATTAGGGCATGAGCAATTCGGCCCGCCTGCGCTTGAGTTAGTCGGTAACTGAGCTTCGCATACCCACGTTTCGTCGTCCAGACCGCTCAGCTTCGGCAGCATCGTTGGTATATCCTGCGCCCCACGTCACGGCCCACACTGGGACATCAGAAGAAAAGAGGTGGCAAAAGTCGAAGAACTTTTTAAGCGCTTTGAATAAAATGAATACACGTATCTAACAAAGAATTTCCCAGAGCTTTCAAAAATCAAACTTTCAAGATAAGTTAGGAGTTATTTCGCATTTTAATAATTTTCAATTTTACGCTACCTAAATGATGTTTATTTAAGTGAGGCTAGCTCGCACGAAAAACAGGCAAAAAAGGGCTGTCGCAGGTGCTAAATCTCATACAAAATCATACTTACGGTTTTTTGAGCGAGGTAGCCTTACTTAAATTGACCTAGAATACAAACGCCTCAAAATCGCAAATAGGCATTTGGAACATAGGTAAAAAAATATTCAATGAACATATACAAAAAATAATATTTATTTATTTATTTTAAATTTTACGCTACCTACATTATGTTGATGGTTATTAATGAATAGGCAGGTTAGTCTTTTTACCTTTGTGGGGATAATGGTTTATACCCCCGATCGGCCGAATAATTATTTCGAATAAACAAAGACACGGCGCACAAATAAAATAACGAAAGTTCTTTAATGCGTGAAATCGGAATTGCAAGTGTCTCTTGCTTGCCGTTTACATTATATCATTGCCACTCCGAACGCTGAGCGCAGCTTCGCTCGGAAACATAGATAAACATAGAACATAGATGACGAAGAGCGAGCTTTGAGAGCAAGTAAAAGCTTTAACAAACATATTGGCAAACATATTACATATAACTTTGGTCGTACAAAATATGCTGCTGAAGGCCAATTATTAGCTGCTATTTGGCAAGCAACTAATCGGTGGGGGTCTGCCCCGAACAACCTTAGACCTGATTTTTTGACCAGATTTTCTAACTTGGTCTTTATTATGCCAAAGTTTGATACATTCAAAGGTATATATATTGCATTCATTTTTTCTTTTTTTGACTTCTAAAGCATTCAGTTGCGTATAGGTAGCAGTGAATACAATTTGTAAACATAATTAACGTGAAAGTGGCTATGGATAATACAAAGTTATTCGAGATATATAGAACTTCAAGCACATTAAACGAATTTGTGGAATCCGTTCTGAACGAATTGAATTTAGTATCCTACAACCCCGAGCAGTATACAATTATAAGACAAAATATTACGGGCGCATTCCGTAAAACTGACTTCTTTGATAGCAAAGCACAAATTGGTTGATACTAAACAGCTTGCTATATGATGGACCTCCACAGGACGAGACTTAGGAAGACCAACAAAAACCTTGGATGACTGTTCAGATTATACAAGAAAGAGAAAACTTGTAGATGCAACATGTCATATACGTACGGATTATTTATCAGTGGCACTGTCAATCAAATATTCGAACGAAAGAATGAATCTGATCTCTCAGTTTTCAGCTGTTTCAAATGCAAGCCCGGTGAGACTTGAAAGGATCAAGGATAGCATCCTCACGCCACCAAATTCACAACCGAGGAAGTACACATTTGAAGAGGCTTTAGCATTGTTTTTGGATTTGGGAATGTCTAAGGAGAAATATTCAATATTGCGGAATTCCTTAATCCATCATAATGTATACATTCTGCCTGAATACAGAAACATTACACAAGCAAAACTAAAGGCAGTGCCGGAATCAACCATAACTATAGAGAAATCAGCGGAAGTAAAACTTCAAAAACTGATGGAACAGCGAAACGGCTCATTGAGAGTTAACACCACCATCAGATTGAGAGTCTTCCGCAAAATCTCACATTGATCAGCATATGGGGCTGTGATGGATCTTCTGGGCAAAGTGAATATAAGCTAGCAATATCCACAGACGATAAAACCATAACAGATTCTCACATGTCCATCGCTTCCCTTGTACC
The DNA here is from genome assembly GCA_963969585.1 of Drosophila helvetica. Lineage (NCBI taxonomy): Eukaryota > Metazoa > Arthropoda > Insecta > Diptera > Drosophilidae > Drosophila > Drosophila helvetica. Next base: position 27,837,868 of record OZ018403.1, on the reverse strand, counting down.
CCTACGGCTTAAATCGGATACATCGGAATATTGGAAAAATCCGCGACCTTCGTCTGCTCATTATTGCCGCCATATATTATTCAAATACGCCAAAGAATCTTCGGAGTTAATAAAGTCCACAGTAAAAGATATTAAGAACCAGATTTCTAATATAAGGCCGGTAAAAATAATCAAGGAAGAAAAAACCATTCATGTCAATTTCGAATTTTTCCTTACAATTATTGATGGAAAAGTACTTAACGAACTAACTAAGACTAAATCAACCTTAAAATATGCATTTTGCAACAAAACCTAAAAGGATTTTAAAATATGGAATATGGTATTTCCCCACTGCATGCAAGAATAAGATGTATGGAGTTAATTTTAAAACTTGCATATACCATTCCGCGAGAGGGAGAATCTTTTGACAACAGTACGACAGCCAAGGAAAGACGAAACAATAGGAAAAAAATTATTCAAGAAAAATTCGTGGATAAACTATCACTGAAGGTGGACTGCCCCGAACAAGAATATGGGAACACAAACGATGGAAACTCATCACGGACATTCTTTGAAAGTCTTTAAAAGTCTTTGAAAGTTGAAATTACTGCAGAAATAACTGGTGTGGATATTGACATAATCAAAAAATTGGGTGTCATTTTAAATGTTTTAAATTGCAAAATTAACACCCACAAATTTGGTGAATATGCCTCGAAGACTGCAGAGCTGTTACAGGAAAAATATCCTTAATAAAATGTTGACACATGGTAAAATTTTAATTTATTGAACTTACCAATTGGAGAGATGTCAGAGGAAGCACAGGAAGCGAGAAACAAGGATTACAAGAAATACATTTACATGAATACGTGCAAGATATCACGAAAAACCCAAAACAGGAATCTTTTCAACATGTTAGCAGCCTCTTCAGATCCATATATTTCATTCAATAGACATGTGAGATCTCAAAAAAAATCGGAAAATAGTTATTCTTTAGAAATGTTAAGTTTATTTGATATTCCTCTCTCTAATTTGGAAGTGGAGGCATATTTTATAGAAAAAAATAAATTAAACCAATTTCCAGAATAAAAAATTTTTTTTTTTTAAATCAGAGTGAGCTAAAAAATATGATGCAAAATAATTATGTATAGTAAATTCACCAATAAAAGTACTTTATCGATCCAAAAAATTTAAATTCAGCACATTACATGGGAAAATATGCATCGGCAACAAAGTTCAACTTTGGCTTTTTATAGGTAAGCTTCTAAACAATGTAGCGCCATGTAATCTTGCATACTACATTTTGGAAGATTCTTCTTTAAAATGCATTTGGTTTCATGAAGATATTTTCATTCGTTCAGAAGTTATTAATTTAGCATTAATTTAGGCAGAATGGCCATTGGAAGAACCTAACGGTTCTTATTACTTTTGGCGATTTTGCGAAAGAGGAGCGAAATAGAACGCCAACAAAAATAGCACCAAATAACGCTTTTGTATCAAACCTTTTTCTTTTGATTGAATTACAAATCGGTGGCTTACGATGATTGTTACAAGAAACTTACAAAATAAAAGTAGTTCTGGGTCGTTGAATGCACTGTAGTGAAGAAAAAAGCCAAAGGATCATAGCTTTAATTTCAGAAGACAGGACCTATACTAAGGTGGGGCAAATTGTCGGTTGTTGAAATAAAATCATTCGTCGGTACTACCCGGTACTCAGTCAGTATACATGAGTTAACGATATACATACATATGGAATTTATTACATGTTCGCAAAAGGGACAAATTGAATTTTAGCCAAAAAAAAAAAATTAAGTCGAACCCTTTCCATTTTTGTTTGCATTTATTTTTTACATCTGAGTTCTCTACATTTCCATATCTACATACATACGTCTTTACTAAGACTCGTCTTTAATACGCGCTTGGAAGGCGTTGCGTGGCCACTGAAATTTCATTTGATCTTCTGGCTATAATAATGATCCGACCTGATCCAGATTCGGCAATCTGGTACATACGGTTATTTTCCATGATTCTGCGTTTTTGGTTTTATCGTATCTTAAAAATTGTGGATTTTCGTCCTTTGTGGGGGCGGAAGGAGCGTGGAAAAATTTTGAAATACACCTGTACTGAAGTAAAATCACAGGAGCATGGATAGAGAGTCTGGTTGATCTAGCTCTTATAGTCTCTGAGATCAGGCGCTCATCTGGACGAATGGGCACAGCACCCAATCCGCTGTGTGTGAGAGAGAGCGAGAGGAAACGATGCATTTCGAAATGGTTGTATGTGAGCTTTCGATATATGTAATTATTTATATTTTTGCAAAAGGGACAAATTGAATTTTAGACAAAAAATAAAAAAAAATTGAAGTCGAACCTTTTCGGAGATTTGTATATATTAGATGTTTCTACATGCCTACATCTACTTCCTACATATACATTCACGGCTGTATGAGTCTGCGCTTGGAAGGCCACTGAAATTTAATTTGTTCCTTCTGGCTATACTAATGAGCCGATCTGATCTAGTTTCAACACTCTGATAAATATGATAATTTTCTATGATTCTGTGTTTTTGGTATTCCCTTATCTTCAAAATTGTAGATTTTCGTCCTTTGTGGGGGCGGAAGGGGGCGTGGCCAAATTTTGAAACAAAAACGTCTCGGTTTGATATCACAGGGGCTTGGATAAAAAGTTGGGTTGATCTAGCTCTTATAGTCTCTGAAATCTAGGCGTCAAAAAATTCGATCAGTCATAGTGGCCACCCCGGTGTGTGAGAGAGAGCGAGAGGGAACGATGCATTTCGAAATGGTTTTCTTCATTGTGGCTATATTTATTATCAGATCTGATCCAGATTCAACACTCTGATAGATATGATCATTGTCTATGATTCTGCGTTTTTAGTTTTCTCGTATCTTTAAAATTGTGCATGCCACAGATTTTCGTCCTTTGAGTGGGCGGAAGAGGGCGGGACGAAATTTTGAAATACACTTGTAACAATGTGATAGGACAAGAATCTGGATACAAAATTCTTTTGCACTAGCTTTTAAAGTCCTTGAGCTATAGGCGCTAATGAAGACGGACAGACGGACGGACAGAAAGACATAGCTATATCGACTCGACTATTGATGCTGATTAAGAATATATATACTTTATGGGGTCGAAAACGTTTCCTTCTGGGTGTTACACACAACCGTTCTCTCCACAAATCTAATATACTCTTATACTCTTCGAGTACCGGGTATAAAAATATGATTCTTATGTGAAACCAAGGAGGAATAAAGATCTTTAAGGTATCCTGCATGATTCGTGGATAAATATTCCGAAGTAAAGATGCGAAAATTAGGTGAACTTTAATGCCGAGACGTTGTGCTGCTGTTCTTGCTGCCCAAAGGTTTACACCTAAATATTAACCTTTAAATACAATTAAAGTACAAGATTCTAATCAAAATTTTGGACAAATTCTTTGTACCTCAGTAAAATTGATATTTGTGCAACGTGTTTTTTCAGTTTTTTAGGAACCCTTGCGGGTTTTATTTTTATAATTATTTTGAATATATAGTTACTAGATATGCACAATTAAGGAATTTGAAATATTTGAAATAATTTTTTATTTTATCAAGAAAATATTAAATTACAAAATTTGTTCGATGAAAATTGATGTATTTGCAAAAATGAGCTAATGAAATAAAATTAGACTTTCAATATTAATTGCTTTTCAAATACATTTTATTTATTCTCTTTGTAGTGTTTATAGTGTTTCCTTTCTGTTGTTGTACCAATATCAACCGTCGGGGCATTGAGTTTACCAAGTTTTGGATCACGGTAATATCAATGTTTGCCCATTCATCAACAATTGCCTTTTTTAAATCTTTTAAGCAGTCGAATTGTCTTCCACCCCCAAAAACATTTGCGATTTAAATCCGGACTTTTTGCCGGCCACTTCATTAAGGGGATGTTTTCGACTCCAGAAAGCTCATTGTATACCGTGCAACATTTATAGGAGCGCTGTCCTGCTGGAACATCCAATCTTCGCATTGGAACTGTTCAACAAATGATATAAGTTCGCTTTTTAAAAGATCCGTATATATCTGCGCATTCATCCGAACTGGTACAAAACATATTCGAAACTTTCCAAGGGAGCTAAAGGCAGCCCAGACCATGAGTGAGCCACCACCATGGTTGCGTCTGTGGAATGTCTGACGGGGATGCCTGGGGTCTCGCCAATACTTCTGGTTTCCATCCGGGCCGTCAAAGTTAAACTTTTTTTCATCGCTGAAAATTACAATTTCAGGCTTAACTGTACTTTAATTTGGGCACAGCTCACAGCTCTAAAGCTCGAATGTGCCGCTTAGTGCGCTCATCAACCTTAGGAACAGCCCCTTTACGGTTGTTCTGAGCATATTTTAACAGACACTTTAAAAAGTTTGTGACGGTATTTCGATGCCGCTTTATTGTTTTAGCAATAACACCGACCTTGACGCCACAATCAGCCATGGTTTTGATAGTGATCTACTCTTCCTTAGACAATTGGTTTCCACGGGGCCTATTAAATGATTATTAATTTAATTCACGACAAATCACAACGATATCAAATTTAATAAGCTTTTATTAAATTCACTTAACGATTAAATCGTTTTCTCGGCGAGATCATTAGCGTGTCCCACTCAAAATGTAAAAGAATAACTTTGCAAAAATATCAACTTTCTATGGAACTCATGACTTTGTATTCTTCTTAATGCTAACGGTACTAGAGATCGAGAGCTAATAAGAAACAAATGCATAATGAAACATCACAAAGCAAGGAAGATAAAACGTACGTACTCGAAAAGTCAATGCCGTGGTTAACGTAACGGTACTATCAAAACAAACCTTGCACAAATATCAATTTTACTGAGGTATTTCATATTTTTTTTAATTTTTTGGTAAATCGGTGCTATTTTTGTTGTTGTCTTAATTTCAGATTTAATCCTTTTCTTTTGAAATATTTTCATTTGGAGTCTTGCAATACATACCAATCTTTGCGATATCTTAATTTTCACCTTAAATTTTACATACAAGTTTTAAAAGCAAGACAGATACATAAGACTCATGGTGCTATTTTTTTCGGCGCAGCTGTACATACTTTACTTATACCCTGGAATATTGTCAATATATTGTGCAGTACAAGGGTGTACCCAGGGGGGGGCAGCTGAACCCCCTTTCAGCAAGCTTGGAAAAAAAGGGCTCATTAAATGTATGCTGCTAAGCAAGCTAATAGATCAAATCCTCCATTTACATCTGTATCAGTTTATTACCAGAGAGCAATATACATACATATTTGCCATATATTGACTCTCTAGTATTTGCGCTGAAGCAAAGATTTGCAGAGCAAAATAATCCAGTATTTTATTTATCTACTCTTTATCCCAGTGATATTGAAAATTAAAATTTAATTCAAGCAAAAGCTAACATTTCTGCAGCCTGTGATTTTTACAATCTGCACGGTATTGAACATGAAATAGATGTGTGGTACTCACTATGCCAAAAAAAAACATTTACCGACCTGATTTGCGCATACAAAGAGTGCGGATTCTACCCAAAAATTAAAATGGCCTTAGAAATTGTTGAAATTTGAATTGTAACCATAACATGATCTGTGTGGCAACGCTAATTAACATAATGTACATGAACAGCGAGAGCCTATGTTATCTCTCGCATCTCCTTTGAATTCTTATTCGTATGTACATATCTCATCTTTTTAGTTCTGAATAAACCACTGATGTATACAGACGTCGTTCGCTCTTTAATACGCGAGAAGCGCATATTACAATAGGTTATGGGCCCAGATCACCGAAAGATCGGGCGTGTATTAAAGACATTTTAGGCGTGTATAAAAAAACCGTGGTTGAACTGCAAGTTAACATTTTGTTTGGTGCAATTGCAAATAAATCGTGCACCTGTTAGAAAGTGACGTGTGGCAATTAAAACAAAATGAGTGTGTCTCTGCAAATTGAAAAATTGGGTGAAGACAACTACGATGTGTGGTCAATGTCCATGCGTAGTGTGTTGATCACAACGGATTTGTGGACACATGTTAGTGGTAAAATCGAAAGGCCACAGGAGGAAGAACAGTTGGCACAGTGGGACAAGTTTGACCAAAAGGCACTGGCATGCATTATATTAAGTGTAAAACCAACGCAGTTGATGCACATTAAGTCATGCACAACGTCGAAGCAAGCGTGGCAAAAATTACGCGATGTTCATGTGTCAGTGGGACCAGTGCGAAAGGTACAGTTATACCAAAAACTTTTGCGGCAAAATATGCAAAACGGTGATAACGTGGTACAATATGTAAACTCTTTCGTGGAAATTACTGAAAAGTTAGCCGAGCTTAATATCGAAATTCAAGACGAGCTAAAAGTAATAATGCTGTTGTCAAGCTTGCCCAGCGGTTGGGAAAATTTCGTCGTGGCGATAGAAACACGCGACACTCTGCCCTCGTTTGAAACGGTAAAAGTAAAAATACTTGAAGAAGGAGCACGTAAAAATGAAAGAGACGATCGTGAACTTGCTGTACAGGCTGTGTACGCACACACACAGACTCAAAAAAACAACGGTTCGCGTTCGGAGAATTACGGCGCCAGTCGAAAAGACAGCAAACGAGACGGCAAGAAATCCAGCGAGCATCGCGAGTTTCGAGGAAAATGCTACAAATGTAAACAAAGCGGGCACCGCGCATCTGAGTGCAAAAGCAATAAAGAGAATTCGAAACAGTGCGCAAGGGATGAAAGATCTAACTGTTTAATGCACAGCTGCGTCTCTACACAGCGAAAAAATTCTTGGTGTATCGACAGTGGAGCAACATCGCATATGTGTTGCAATAAAGATTTGTTTGAAACCTTTAAAAAGACAAGCACAACAATTATGTTGGCTGCAGAAAAGTATATTGAGTCCCCAGGCTTTGGAACTGTGAAAATTAAATCTAATGAAGCAAATATAGAATTGCGAAACGTGTTGTATGTGCCGGATCTAAAAATGAATTTTTTGTCGGTGAGCAAAGCAGCCGAATTCGGGAATATCACAACATTCGGAAATGCAGAAGCTTTAGTGCGAAATAAACACGGACATATAATGTTGCGTGCGGTACACAAAAACAATTTATACGTGTATGGAGTGGTAAAAACACATGATGCAGTGCATTTAATATCCGATATATCTCTTGCAAAGAAATGGCATAGCCGGTACGGGCATTTAAATTTTCAAAATTTAAAGAATCTTTGCGAAAAAGAACGTGTGATCGGAATGAAAATTAAAAACGTATCCGTAGACACAAATTGCGACACATGCAATAAGGCTAAAATATGTGCATTGCCGTTCCCACAAAAGGCAGAACGTGTTACGAAAAGTGTTCTCGAATTGATCCATACCGATGTATGCGGACCTATGAATGTTAAATCTCTGGCTGGAAACCGTTATTTTGTTACATTTATAGACGATTACTCGCGAAAAATTCACGTATATTTTATGCGCGCCAAAAATGAAGTTTTTGAGAAATTTAAAATGTATAAAATTTATGTCGAGTGCCAAACCGAAAAAACAATTAAAGCTTTGCGTAGCGATAATGGTACTGAGTACATAAACAATGAATTTACAAATTTTTTAAGCACGTGTGGAATAAAAAGAGAATTAACGGTACCTTACACACCTCAGCAAAACGGCGTTGCTGAGCGCGCAAATCGTACAATCGTTGAAATGGCCAGGAGCATGTTAATTCACGCAAATTTAAATGAATTTTTGTGGGCCGAAGCAGTACACACTGCAGTCTATTTGCGAAATAGATGTCCGACTAGAGCGTTAAATGGATGCACCCCCTTCGAGGCTTGGAATCAGCGCAAACCATCGGTAAACCATCTGAAAATATTTGGTTCACGCGCATTTGCACTGGACAAAACAAAAAAAGGCAAATTTGTTGCCAAAGGAAAAGAGTACATTTTTGTTGGCTACTCTTTTGCAGCAAAAGCATATCGATTATATGACCCAGAAAAGCGAATAGTAGTGGAACGCCGAGACGTCAAGATTGTGGAGGGTGAGTTCGTCAATGAAGTAAATGATATTCACGAAAATGGAGATCAGACTGAGGATCTTGCTGAAATTATCATACGCTTTGAGTCAAACGAAGAACCTGTGCAGGTACAAACTGTTGATGAGCCCGAAGACGAAACGGAAGGCAACGTTGACAACAGCGATGATGAGGAGGAGGAGTACTTCGTAAGTGCAAGCGATCCAGAACAGAGCCGAAGCTCAGATGAAGACATCCCACAAATACGTGGCCCAGGAAGGCCAAAAATCATTCGTACTGGTCAACCTGGCAGACCAAAGAAACAGTACAATGTTCTCAACAATCTAAGCTGCTCCGATGACATTGAAACTCCACGGACCGTTGCAGATGCGTTGCATGGCCACGATGCAGAAGAATGGAAAAAATCGATGCAAAAGGAATTTGATGCACTCGTGTCAAATAATACATGGACTCCTGTTAATCTTCCGCCGGGACAAAAGGCCATAGGCTCAAAATGGGTCTTCAGAATCAAACGCAACAAAAACGGTGACATTGAAAGGTTTAAGTCGAGACTTGTGGCACAAGGATGTAGCCAGCAGTTTGGCGTAAACTACTGGGAGACATATTCTCCAGTGATACGCTATGAGACAATCCGAATGTTATTTGCGATCGCTGCAGAAAAGCAGTTACACATGCATCAGGTGGATATCTCTAACGCGTATCTCAACGGTAAACTCCAAGAAGTCGTCTATATGAAGCAACCCTCAGGCTTTATAGATGAGCAGAACCCGGAAAAGGTACTCAAACTTCAAAAGGCTATCTACGGGCTGAAGCAGTCCAGACGTGTCTGGAATGACACATTGAACGAGGTGCTGGTGAACATGGGCTTTAAAAGAAGTCAACACGAGCAATGTCTATACGTCAAACAGAATCAACAAGGCTTCAGTTATATAGCAGTTTACGTCGACGACCTGATAATCATCTGTCCTAAAGAGAAGGACGTCAGCGCGATCAAGCAAAAGATCGCATCCGTATTTGAGATGAAAGATGGAGGCCAGCTCAACTTTTTCCTAGGCATGGAAATTCATCGAGAAGGCAAACAAGGCGCGATCAAGTTATGCCAGACAAAGTATATTGAAAGCGTTTTGAATACTTTCGGTATGCTGGATTGCCGTCCAGTCGCAACACCACTTGACCCAGGTTTTCACGTTGGTTCTAAAAATGAAGAATGTGCAAAGCTAAATATGACATATTATCAATCACTAATTGGTTCGCTCATGTACTTAGCAGTTTTGAGCCGACCCGACATTCTTCATGCTGTAAGCAAACTATCACAGCGAAACCAAGACCCTCATGTGGAGCACGAAACTGCAGCTAAGCATGTGTTGCGCTATTTGCGCGGCACTATGAATATGAGCATCATCTACCAAAAGTCTGGAGCGCCAGTAAAAGGATTCGCCGATGCTGATTGGGCCAACGACAAGCTGGACCGAAAATCATATTCTGGATACGTTTTCTTCCTAGCTGGTAGTGCGTTTTCATGGACATCAGCAAAGCAGAGTGTCGTCGCCATGAGCAGCACCGAAGCAGAGTATGTGGCGCTATCAACAGCTGCTAGAGAAGCAATATATCTACAAGGGCTGTTGCAAGAGATTGGATACTCAAATCAAGAGCCGATGACCATCTATGGTGACAACCTCAGTGCGCATCATATTGCGAAAAATCCTATTCACCATAAACGCACAAAGCATATAGATTTAAAATATCATTTTGTTAGAGACAAAGTAGAAAGTAAAGAGATAAAACTTGAATACGTATCCACACAGAAAAACGTTGCCGATGTATTAACCAAAAGTTTATGTAAGCAAAAGCATTACGGATTTGTAAAATCGCTTGGATTAATTGATTAATACATTTTAATCATATCATATTATGTTTAAGCAAAAGTGTTGAAATTTGAATTGTAACCATAACATGATCTGTGTGGCAACGCTAATTAACATAATGTACATGAACAGCGAGAGCCTATGTTATCTCTCGCATCTCCTTTGAATTCTTATTCGTATGTACATATCTCATCTTTTTAGTTCTGAATAAACCACTGATGTATACAGACGTCGTTCGCTCTTTAATACGCGAGAAGCGCATATTACAATAGAAATTCTTACAGTAGGACGGTCATTCAGTACATTAAGAAGAGTGAAGACGTGGTAAAAACGATGACAAAATCCCGCCTGAATGGTAATTCATTTATTCTAAATTAATAACAGCTAAAACATTCAAGTTTTTCTTCATAGGATTGTGTATGTTGAGTACACACAGACTTTTATTAAAGGAGAATAATGCGGTATTCCAAGACAGCTTCTTGGAGTTCGAAAAAAATCCTAAAAGACTTATATTTTTATACAAACATATACATATAAAAATAAATAATAATTATATAAAATAAATATATGTAATAAATGCCTGCCTGCCACCACATATATCAACTATTAAATTTACGGGGGGAAAAAATCCGGCCCACCCCTTCGCGAAATCCTGGGTACGCCCTTGGTGCAGTACTTATGTATATCCATACTTATACAAATTAAATATTTCCTTGTTGAATGGTTTAAAAAAATATACATTTTTTTATTTGTTATTCACTATGTTACAGTTCACTCTTAGTGTCTAAACTCACTTCTCTATTATAATTCAACTGTTCTTATTCGATTTCCCAAACGGACTGGCGACCAAGGGTCGGCTCCTAATAAACAAACCTCGGATTAAGAGAAGCAAGTGCTGCTTAAGAGATTGGCTCAAGAGAGTCGGAGAATAGGATGATGAGAATTTGGTCTCAATTGTGAAATTTGAATAAACCAAACAAATATCGGGCGTGAAGTGTGAAGTGATATGACGTCTTACTGGAGTGGGAAAGTTCATTAGGAATTGGGGACCTAATGGAACCTAATGGAAGAACTGTGTAAGAAGTTCCCAACTAGAAGTGGTTTATAAATCGGGTAAGAAGGCTTGGGTAGTGGGCTGGTTAACTCAACCCATTCTAAATTGGATCGTCCCAATTCATCGGAAGTGATGGGTAAATTGAATTAAGATGATTGGTCAATTCGACTCTAATTTCATCTTCAACGGAATTTTCATTTTCGGACATATTATTTTCGAGGTTGATTTCAAAACTAATTTTCCGTGATCAAAATACTGATAATTAAAGATATAATAGTACATGTTATCAATATTAACGTAATCGGAATTTGAGTTTGTTTAATTTGAATAAATGGATTTAATATGTTGATATTATCAAATGCAAGTTCCGAATCATTCGACATTAAATATTCGATTATTAAAAAATTGTTGTATTGTTTAGCAGTGAGGTAATTTAGAATCTTATTATCAATATTATAATAGGATACATTATTTATTATAGTAGTATCATTAAAGGTTATTCAAAATGACCCATCTAAATGAGTGGCATTTACAATATTGTGTCCATTAATAAAAATGGCACCTTCTTGGATTATATCAATATTTTTAGTATTCCCTCTGACTTTGTTACATATAGATTTTTCTCCATTTAACAATCTTGTGAAACAAGTACTGTCAGGGTTTAAGGTGCAATAATTATTATAAAGTTCTGATTTAAAGTTTGACATTACATAACACTTATTATTACATTTAGCAACCTGATTATCAATTACTAATTTTCCATCCTTATGTGAAATGGATCTGGAATTGTATACTTCACAACGGTTAGTTATTATTGGATATTTTATATGACAATTATTTTATTGCAATTTTAAATTCAGCAATATCAAACAGGTCAGTAATAATGACGTGTTTGTGTTCATGTTTATAAATTTCTTTGATATCTTCTTCGTTTAAAACTTTTGTATTGAATACATCAATTTTAGCTAATGTTATCGTATCCATCAAATTCATAAGATCGTAAGTGAGCAAACGAAGACGGTGTTTTCGTAGTGGCAATTCTTGATTTCTAAAGGCTGTTTTAAAATTTTCAGATAGAGTTTGTATTTCTTTGAATAATTTAGAATTTATGACAAATTGATTATTATTATTCTGGATTAAATCATCAATTTTATTCTGCACTGTTATGATATCATCATGATCAGGGGTCCCTGCTATCCATTTCCAAACTGTGCCTATTTCGTTAATACCCCGTTTTATTCTATTGGGTATTATTTGTGAGATACGAGTTCTGATAATATTTAAATCGTATGTCATTTCCCAAAGTAAATTCTGGTTATTATTCTGAATGTGTGCTGTTTCCAAATTGATTATTTCTTTATAATAACTTAAATTAGTTATATGGAATAAGTCGGCATATGATTCATAAGTAAGGACATCTTTTGTATCCTTGTAAATAAAAAAATCGTGATTTGAATAATCCATTATTTCTGAATCGGTTGTTGTTACCATCAATAATGCGAATATTGTTAAATTCATTTTCTGTAATTTGAGACAATTTAAAATTTGACGTTATCTTTATGAATCAAACGGTTTCTATTATTTATAATAATTGTATTAGGTAAGTTTTCTTTAACTATTTGTCTTTTATATCTGGCTTTTAGTTTATTCCTCTCTCCATGTTTTTTCTCATAAATGACCTCACCTACGTGATAGTCCTTTTCCTTCCTATCTTTATTATGAACATGTAACATTTTTTCTTGCGCTAATTTTAATATTTTGGGAATATTTTCATGCTTGATTTTGTTATACAGAAGGTCAAACGGTCTTTAATTAGTAGTTGAATGGATTGTCAAGTTATACTTTTGAGCTGCTCTAATTATAATTTCTGAATAATCAACAAAATTAAGTCGATCTTTTATGCAACGAGCAATTTCTGTAAGTGTAGAATGTGCCCTTTCTATTTGTCCATTCGACGTACTATGTCGAGGATCTGCATAATATAAATTTATCCCACATCTTTGTGCAAAAGATTTAAACTGGGAGGAAGTAAAACTTGGTTCATTATCTATAATCAGAGTTTTAGCTAATGGAAAGTTGGGACGTTGAGCTTGTTCGGAATCTCTTTTACAACTAAATATTTTGAATAAGAATCTATACAAGTTATAAATATTAAATTCTGTGCATAATATATATCCATATGTAAATTTTCTCCTTCCTTATTTGGGATAGGTGCCTGTTTGATAGGGATTTGTACTGGTTGTCTATTATATTTATTTTGGTTGCAAATTGTACAGTTCTTAACATATTCCTTGAGTTTTTTGTATAAATTCGGCCAATAATATAATCGGTTTATTTGTTTATAGTTTTCGTCTAATCCCCTGTGTGCTCTACAATGAGTTTCTTCGATTATTACCGCTCTGTCTCCAGGATTTTCTACATCCTGAACAAATCTTCTTGTATACAAAAACTTATTAGTGAAATTATTCATAAGAGGAATTTGAATTCTATAGAAGTCCTCTAATGTACAGTGTACTCCTATTGCTATATTAGGAGGAATGTATTCTCTTAAGATAGATACCAAATTTTCCGTAGTATCAAATTCTATTATATGTCTTGTATTTCCAAATATGTTAATCAACTCATGTATTGTATACCTCCCCGTTGCTATTAGCAATTGTTGCTTAAACTGGTTTAAGGGTTTTCGGGTTTCTTGTATAACATTCTCAAAACTACTCTCCGCTGAGTGCTGAGTGCTTTGATCTGAGACCGATTCGTTACTGTCAGTTAAGTTGTTAATCTGTATTCTTGATAAGGCGTCTGCGACTACATTTGTTGCCCCTGGCTTATATATTATTTTGGGTGAATAACTTTCAATGAATGAATACCACCTTTTCATTTCTATATTTTTTCTTTTGAGAAATTGCGAAAGAAAGTGGTTGATGGTCTGGTTATATCTCGATGTTGTTGACACCATATAAATAATTACGCCACTTTTTGAATGCCCAAACTATGGCCAAAAGTTCTTTCTTATTAGTTGCATATACTTGCTCTGTTTTGGTTAGAGTTTTGGAAATAAATGTAATTTGTTTTCCTTCCTGGGATAGGACTGCACCAATCGCAATGTCAGAAGCGTCGGTCGTTAAAGTGAATTTTTTATTATAATCTGGTTGTACTAACTCGATTTGAGCAATTAAATTATCTTTGAGCTCGTTGAAAGCTCTTACAGCTGAATCATCCAACTGTATAGAAATTCTTCGGGACATTTTTTTGGATACTTTTCCGTTTTGACCTTCTAAATACTTTGTAAGGGGTTTCGCAATTTTTGCGTAGTTTTGTACAAATTTTCTGTAATAGCCTGTAAGGCCTAGGAAGCTTCTAAGCTCTCGAATATTTTTTGGTATTGGATATTTTACCATTGTGTCAATTTTTCGGGATTTGTTTTTATTACATTGTGTGATACAACGTAACCAAGAAAGGTTGTATCTAATTTAAAGAACTTTGATTTTTCAATCGAAATTTTCATGTTTGCGTTCAGCAATATATTAATTATGACAATTAGGTCTTTATGGTGTTGTTCAATTGTTTTTGAGAATATAATAATGTCATCCATATATACATGAAATGTTTTACCGACTTGTTCTCTTAATATGTCGTCCATTGCCCGTTGGAATATTCTGGGTGCGTTTGTTAGTCCTAATGGCATTCTCTGGAATTCATATTTTCCGTTATTTATTGAAAAGGCGGTTTTTATGATGTCTGATTCTTTCATAAGAATCTGGTGATATTCAGATTCCAAATCTATTTTGGAAAAGTATTTAGCTTTTCCAAGGTTCGACAATATTACTGAGGGATCTTGCATTGGGTATCTATCTGGAATGGTATTCTCATTTAGTTTTTTATAGTCTATTACTAACCTAAGTTTTGAACCCTTTTTTGGTACTACTAACACAGGGGAATTATAAGGGCTTTTACTTGGCCTTATTATTTCTTCTTTTAGCATGCGACTAACTTCAGAGTTCACAAAATCTGAAGCGGACATAGAATAGGGATACTGTTTGCTATAGATAGCCCTATCGTTTTCTGTGTTTATTTCACAGCGAACATCTGTCCTAAAAGGAATTTGCATGTTTATTTT
Organism: Drosophila helvetica; assembly: GCA_963969585.1. Lineage (NCBI taxonomy): Eukaryota > Metazoa > Arthropoda > Insecta > Diptera > Drosophilidae > Drosophila > Drosophila helvetica. The sequence continues at coordinate 27,822,804 of OZ018403.1, read as the reverse complement.
TGAGTGCTCTTTATTAATAATGTTTAATATTTCGTCCTCCAAATCTTTTCTTTGATTTGAAGTTGACTTATTCACATTGTTTAATACATATTTGTCGGATAATTCAACGACGGCGTGTTCAGGATTTTTGAATCCCAAACTTTTCATTTTATTTAATTCATGTTTGTCGGATAATTCAACGACGGCGTGTTCAGGATTTTTGAATCCCAAACTTTTCATTTTATTTAATTCATGTTTGTCGGATAATTCAACGACGGCGTGTTCAGGATTCTTAAATCCCAAACTTGTATAACTTTGATTTGGCTCTTCAGACTCAGATCTGACTTTGGCCTTTTCATCAAAGTATTTTTTTATTATATATTCCTTTAATGGAAGGATGTGTTTTCCTCCAGATAAAGAAAGTTGGTTTAAAGAGCTGTCATAATCATAAATTAATTTCTCTTCCTTGCCCCCATATCTTATTACCTCTTTTTCTGTGTCAATTACAGCTCCGATTTTTTTCAATAGGCTGTAACCTATAAGTAAGTCTGAATTTAACCCACTTCATATTTCATAAAATGTATAACGCGTATCGAATATTGTTACCATGTGGTAATATTTAATTATAGAGTATCCATTTACTGTGGCCACTTTCTTATATATGGGAAGTTCGTTTTTATTTCCATATATTCCCGCTCTGATGTAACAGGAGGTTGCCCCGGTGTCAATTAATATTTTTTTATCTATCTTACTATCAGTCCGGATAATGTAGGGTAATCCTACTCCGGAGTCTTTCCTAAAAATTATCTTCTTCGATATTATTCAATCTCATTGTTTTGTTAACCGGTTGGTTAACAGTACCTGTTGCTTTTGTGTACCTTTTATTTTGTGGTTGATATTGCTGATTGTTCTGCGCCTCTGGCTTTTTATTTTGGAACCATTAATTTTGATTATAATTGTTATTGTTATAATTATTATGGCCCTGATAGTTGTTGTACCTAGGCCTATTCTGAACCTGTATAGATTCGTCTACCTCCATTGGTTCTGGTTTATTCTGTTGAGGTCTATACGAATACCACTGACTTTGATTATTTTGTTGGGAATTATTAAATCTGCCCTGGTTCCAAGTATTATTTCTATTCTGGTTAAAATATTTATAATTATTTTTGTTGTTATAATCGGGTTGGTGAAACCTTAAGTTATTGGCATTCCTTTGATTGTTGTTTTGTCTGTGTTTAATATTTGAGTATTGTTGCCCAAATAAGTTTGTCTCATAGTTTTTCTGTTGTGTTGTTATGAAATTTTTTGCAAATTTTGCCCTCAAATTATTGCTTTCTAACTCTTACACTATTATCATGGCGTTTGGTAAGTCCTGTGGGTTCATAGAAAAGATTACGTCTGAAATTTGGCCGTTAAGGCCGGTTATGAACACCCTTAGTGCTGTCTTCTTATGTTTTTCATGCATTTCGGCGGTAATGGGTTTGTTTCTGCCATAAGTCATTATAGTTTTATTTATTAGAAGGGTAAGTTTTTTATTAATTAGTCCATAATAGTCCATTATGGATAACTTCCCTTGACTTAAAATACTTAAGTCTTGTTCTATTATATGAATGGGACGTTTGTCGCTGAAGACGAAGTCCAATCTTGCCATTATGGCATCGAAGTTTAATACTGTGCCGTTATGAGTTAAGGCATCATTTGTCATACCTGTTATCTTGTTTCTCAGGATTGATAATGCTGAGAAGAATCTATCGCTACCTTTTTTATATTGCCCCATGGCTATTTCTGCTGATTACCTCCAACTGACGTACTGGTCTTCCTCTCCTTTATATTCCCTGACAGATTTGATGATTTCATAAGAGGTTTCACATTCAATATTTGGATCAATTACATCTACCTGATAATCTTCAACCTTTTTTATAATATGATTTAACTGTGATTTAAAACTCATGATCTCATCTTTCAAAGGATTCAACTCAGTATTAACGATATGTTCAATCAAATCGCTTACATTCAATGTTGAGCTGTTTGCCTGGCTGCTAGAAGCCGCTGTTGGTAAAGGTGGTGTCATGGTGAGAACTTTTTTAAAGTCGTTTATTAATTCCTCCACTTTGGTTATTTTTATTTCTTATTTGGTATTTTATTCTTAAAAAATATTGTCGCTCACGAGTTGACTTCTTATCTTCCTTTTGGCTTGATGATCCTGATGTGGGTCGTCCTTCTTGATTTATCCTCTTTATGGTTCTTCTTGTCTTCTTTTTATTGTCTTCTTCTAAATTATATGGGTTGGGATCATCCTTCCTCGAAGTTTTTCGTTTGTTTTTTTGTTTTTGATTTAGATTTTGATGATGTTCCGTTTTTGGGTTTTTTTTTTTAATTATTTTGATTTCGATGATAGTTTTTGACGTAAATTTTGATTTTAGAGCAGTGAGAATAGTTTTTTATAATCACTGATTTTCAGAATGCTGTAATCTTAGAGGATTATTCCATTAATTAATTTCCTCTACAAGGTTGTTTTAACGCGAACTCTCACTTTCGGTTAAAGGGTTTTTTTTTGTTGCCGCACAAGTTCCTTTGTTTACTTTAGAACTGTATGTTATTTGTTTTAAAGCCTTTTTTTCGGAACACTAAAGTGCGGCCCCACGTTGGGCGTCAATTAAATATTTCCTTGGTGAATGGTTTAAAAAAATATAAATTTTTTTATTTGGTATTCACTATGTTACAGTTCACTCTTAGTGTCTAAGCTCACTGCTCTATTATAATTCAACTGTTCTTATTCGATTTCCCAAACGGACTGGCGACCAAGGGTCGGCTCCTAATAAACAAACCTCGGATTAAGAGAATCAAGAGCTGCTTAAGAGATTGGCTCAGGAGAGTCGGAGAATAGGATGATGAGAATTTGGTCTCAATTGTGAAATTTGAATAAACCAAACCAATCTCGGGCGGCATACGGCGCAATTTGAACTTAATGGAAAGTGTGAAGTGATATGACGTCTTACTGGAGTGGGAAAGTTCATTAGGAATTGGGGACCTAATGGAACCTAATGGAAGAACTGTGTAAGAAGTTCCCAACTAGAAGTTGTTTATAAATCGGGTAAGAAGGCTTGGGTAGTGGGCTGGTTAACTTACACGAGAACAGTGAAAATACCTTGTACATATTGGAGGGAATTATTTTGTTTTGTGGGAATTTGTTTGGAAACCTCCCGGATCCGCCCCTTACAAACCCGCTTGCCCTTTTCCTTCTTAAATAAAACTTTCAAAAGTTATTAAAAATTCTAAATAGCTTTATATAAAGATTTCATACATTTGTCTGCATTTTGTATGAAAAAAGCAATATGGATCTGAAAAACCAAAAATGTTTTTTCGATTTAATCGATTAATCGATTTTCTTAAAGATCGAAAAAAATCGATATAGCGAAAATCGATTTCTTTTTCCAGCTTTACATAGCAGAGTGAACTTCAAAATCTTTTAGCTACCACATAATTCAAAGTATGTTAAACTCAATCACTTCGTTTTTATCGCTTAAACTGTCTAGAAGAATCGCATCAAATCATCCCATATAGATGCAATCCTATATATCTTATAAAAAATGTATATAAGTTAAGACTTTTTATTTAGGCGAACAGAATGAGTGTTCACTTTTTAAAGTTTTATTCAATAATGATTTTCAAACTTAAAAGTAAATTAAATTCTACCCTAGCTCCGCTGTAGCTTCTGCCGCTGCCGCTGTAGCCGCTGCTGCTGGTTGTTGTTGGTGTTGCTGGCCGGTTTTCTTTTGCATGGGCCGGCTGTAGTGCAGACGGTCCCACGCTTTGGGGTTCGTGGAATGCTCTGACATGGCGCACGTGTCGCGGGCTGTATTTTGTTGGGCAATGCTGACGTTGGTCTGGTCAACACCCTTTCTTTATAGCTGGGGTTAACTCCTCTTCCTTTAAATGCGGACGTCTTCGGATGCAATGTAGAAATGTTTCGATGTCCTAGTAGGTGCCTCAACTTCTGCTTCTGTCGTATTAGCCACTTCTGATATTTGTTGCACCTTCTTTACGCATTTATGGCGAAGCCCATTAGCTGCTATTATTATTATTAGTAGTAGTAGTATTCCGGTAAGCGTAAAATTTATGGCTGTGGCCATGGAACTCCTTTTTTAAGGGTTTCTATTTTTTGCGAATTGTTGATGTTGACTTCTTTAAGCATTTGTAGGGAGAGGACTTCTTCTATCCGCGTTCCTTCCTTGATTATCTGTAGGAGGGGTAGAGTTGCTTCTGCGTACACCATTTCCTGTGCTTGGTAAGTGTCTTCCGCCACCGAGAACGTCGAGTTCTCGAACTGGATCAGGTATGTTTTTTTGATGCATCTCTTCATTATCGATATGACCACTCCCTCAAAGTCGTTGAGCAGAACGTTTTCTGTTGCTATTTCCTCATGGTCCGGTACATGTTGGCTGTTAATTACCTTACATTTCGATGGTTTGCTTCTTAACAATGGTGTTACGCAAGTTTCGTTGCTTAGATCCATGAGAATGGATTTACTACAAATTGTCTTATCATTATGAGACTCGCAGGGGTTATTTATAGCAAAGATTTTTTTTTACATTTAATTATTTCCTTAAATTTGATTTCGTTTATAAAGTTGTTTCTTTTTACTGATTTTAATTGTATTGTGGAGCATATTTCGTTTTCTATTATGGTTATATCTATAATATGCAATAAACTCTTATTATTGGTTGCTATTTTTACTTTTACAAATTCTAGAAGTTCTACTATGTTTATGAACATAATTTTCTCTTCTTCAAGTACTTTTTCTATGGCTCTAGTTTCTAATTCTGACAGAATCATTGAATTTGCAGTGTTTGTTTTTGCCCAGTCTATTGCATGAATTAAATTGACTATATCTTCTTTAAACGATTGGATTTCGTACTTAAAGGTTGTTAATTTTTAATTTTTTTAATTTTTCTTTCTTCTGATATTTTTAAAATATTATTTGTGATTCCGCTTATCTCGTTTATTCTATCGGTTAATTTTTTGTTAATTATGATTTGTCGGTTGTTGTTTTCCAACTGCACGTTTATCTTCTCCACCACGATATTGTGGTCGTTAAAGTCCGGCGTGCCGGCTATCCATTTCCAGACTGTTCCTAATTCATTAATCCCTCTTTTAACTCTTTTATGTTGGCGTAGTCTACGCAAGTCATTTTTTATTTTTGCAATGTCATATTTCAGAAGGAGGAACGGATGGTGGAAGGCATTAAATCTATTTAGATGTTCCTCTAAATTTTTAAACGCCTTTTCGTACTCTTTTATTTCGAATACATGAATTAATTTTAAAGATACACATTGGATCGCGGACGACCCCGTTTTTATTGGGATTACTTGGGAGTGGGAGTAATCCAGTATGGTAGCCACTCCCAGGCAGGTTGGTAAGAAAAGTCTGTAATATTAGGTTTTTAGATTACTTTTTTGTATTATTCTTCCTTTTTGGGTAATTATCGTAGTATTATTATTTTCTGCTACTATTTCTTTTTTATACTTTGGGATTATGCGTATTGGATGCGTATTTCGGGGTTGTAAAGATTCTAGTTTGTAGCTGTTCTTGCAATAAAAATTTGATTGACGCTGAATTAAGAGATTTTTCGTTATCCATTATAACTAGTTTCGGCATACCGAAGGCTATCATAATCTCTCGCAACGGGTATTTAAGGTCTTCTGCAGCTTTTGATTTTAATATTTTTATCTGAGCGTATTTTGAAAACTTATCTATTGCCGTGAGCACAATGTATTTTTGGATTGTGTACAGATCGATGTGTACAATCTGACCTGGATAATTGGGTATAGGAGTCGGCTGAATTTGAACTTGATTGGGATGTCGGTCGTACTTTGCCTCTTTATAGTTTTTGCAATTTTTAGTAATTGATTCTATTTTATTTTGCATTTTGGGGAAAAAGTGTTTGTTAAGAATCTGCATCTTATTTTCGATAGCATTCCTATGGGCTCTTATATGTTCTTTTTTTAATATGTTATTTTGTTCTTCTGAAGTTACATCTACTATTTTTTTTGTGTGTACCTGGCCTTGCACTTCGAAAAGTGGAGGGGGAAATGTCTTGGATTTTTGCCATTATATTTTCTGCGGTAAATATACCATTTACGAGTTTTGGGTATAGTTTTTCTTTCAAGGTGTTTACCAGATCCTCCTCTGTATAATTACGTCTTTCTATCACATGTCTATGGTGTGTTGGGAATGGTAGTTGGAGGTCATAAGATTCGTTTTCTGCGGTCAGTAGGAAAAGTTGATTTTTAAATACATTGATAGGTACTTCCATGACGGGAATAAACTTGTGTGACGAGCTTTCAGCGCTGTGGACAGTTGCGGAAGTACTATTTATCTGGGGATTTGCGGGAGAATTTCGAGATAGAGCGTCTGCGACTGCGTTTGCTGTCCCTGGCTTATACCGAAGTTCATGATTGTATTCTTCGAGATAACTTTTCCATCTCTTGAGCTTGCCATTGTGTTTTTGTTGTTTAAGGCAAACGTCAAAGGTTGATGGTCTGTGTAGATAATAACTTTTGATTTACCGTAAAGGTACATTCGGAGGCTTTGAAGAGCCCAAACAAAAGCAAGCATTTCTTTCTCATTTGCGGAGTAGCCTTCTTTTGTTTTTGAGAGAGTTCGTGAAATGATCGTGATTGGTCTGCCTTTTTGTTCCAGGACTGCCCCGATGGCACAGTTTGAAGCATCAGTGGTTAGTTGGAATACACTTTTGAAATCTGGGTAAGAGAGTATGACATTTTGTGACGTGGAGTTGCTTTAGTTTTGTTGAAAGCTTCCAGAGCCTCGTTGTTTAAAGTGATCTGAACTTTACTGGAAGTATTTTTGGATAGGCGTCCGTTTTTTCCCCTCAGTAGATTTGTTAGGGGTTTAGCCAGTTTGGCATAGGTGCGAATAAAGCGACTGTAATAGCTCGAAAGCCCCAAAAAGGATCGAATGTGTTTTAATGTCTTAGGTGCCGGAAAGTCCTTTATGGCTCGTACTTTTTCGACGTTTGTTTTTACCCCATTGGATGATTTTGTAAAACCTAGGAAATCGACCTCGGTTTTGAAGAATTCACATTTATCTAATTGAATTGTCATGTTGGCATCGGCCAAAGTGCCGAATACCCTTTCTAGGTCTATGGCATGTTGGGATTCGGAAGGATTGAATACGATGATATCGTCAATGTAAACATAGCATATTTTGCTTACGTATTCCCTTAGAATGTCATCTAAGGCTCGTTGGAATATAGATGGGGCATTTTTTAAGCCAAAGGGTAGTCTGGTACACTCGAATTTTCCTCCATTTAACGCAAATGCTGTTTCTTTGAGTGGTATCTGGTGGAATCCGCTCTTGATATCCAGTACTGAGAAGTACTTGTTCTGTCCTAATTGGGCGAGGATTTCTCCTATTTCTGGGATCGGGTATCGATCCGAAATTGTAACTGCGTTAAGTTTTCGATAATCGATCACCACGCGGTATTTTTTCTCTCCCGAGGCATCCAGTTTCTTGGGTACTACCCATAATGGGGCATTATACGGATAATGTGAAGGTCTGATGATTCCGTCGCGCGACAATTCTTTTAGCTGATTTTCTACTTCGCTTTTAAGAGAAATTGGGTATGGGTAATGCCTAGTGTAGACAGGACTGTCAGATGAAGTTCTAATTTCCCCAATCTCCTTGGTGGTATAGGTGATTTTCTTATCTGGATTGGAGAATAGATTCTTGTAAGTGCTCGAAATTTTGTCAATGAGCTCCTTTTGATTGGGGCTCATGTGTTCTGATCGGATTTTAATATTAATAACGAACTGATCAACTAGTTGTCTGATTCTGATTCTGTAAGTACCATTTATTATCAATGTGTCATTCGGAACATCTATGACTGCATTCAAATTTTTTAAAGCGTCATTGCCTAGTATGCCATGTAATGTTTTGAGTGTATGTTGATGCTGCTTCTATTCTCCAGATCAAGGATGAATCCGGCTCGAAGGACCAAATGTTGATATTGTTGAGTTGAGTTTGTTTTCAAAACTTATGCACTATATATAGGAAAATATAAGGTAATTAAAATTAAGACCAACGCTAAGCAAAGGAGGGATGTGCGGCACTTGTCCCACGCTCATCCCTTCTAATGACACCTACTACATGCAAACCACATGTTTTAATAGATTTGGGTTCGACGTGACGCATGTATATGATTTTATGGTCGAACTCTATATGTCCTTTTTCTCAAGTGGCCTCCTTCAAGTGGACTGTATTTTTTATTGGTTGGCCTGTGTCAGTTTCTGTTCATGTTTTATGAAAATATTGCCCGCGGTTTGCTAAAGATGTGATAACTGCAAGTTTGTTGGCCTCCTTCAAGTGGACTGTATTATTTATTGGTTCGCCTGTGTCGGTTTCTGTTCATTTTTTATGTTTATAAATTACTGCGGCGTGACCTGGTGTCCGGTTCTGTTCATATTTTGGACATCTTGACGGCGATCTAAAATGGTTATGGGAACTGTCTTTCAATTTGACTTTCTTCCGTATATACAGCATCAGGGAAAAGAATCCGTTGTTCTCCTGTTTGGGATGAAAATTGAGTCCTTTCAGCTTTAGTCGCTTATCCTCAGCTTGTTTCCAAAAGTTCCTTTATACTTTTGAGCCAGTTTCCACTTTTTAAGAGATTTTTTGGCTACATCTTCTTTTGGAACTGGTATTAGCAATGTGGATTTACGAATTTTAAAATCCCCTGGTGTCAAAACATCTTCGCGATTTATTTTGCTTGATATACAAAGTGGACGAGAGTTGTTTAATGTTTCAATTTGATTACTGTTTTTCGAGGATTCATTGATCTTAACGAGAGAATACACGTTATGTATTGTTCGCTTGATCTTAGTTTCTTCCACTTCTAACGATACGACTCGTACTCGACCGTCTTTGGCTGTGTGGGCTTGCGGAGTTAGTGGCCATTTTGACGGGTGAGTTTCTTAGTTTTTAATAAGAACGATATCTCTTTCCAGTAGGTTCTCTTTTTTGTTTTGGACGGTTTCTTTTTCTCCGTTGAATTTCTTTATTTGTGTCGGTTTCTTTTTCTTCGACGACTTTCTCTTCCTATGTTACTTTCTGTTTGGCATCTTCTACTCCTTTTCCTGCTCAGTCGCAATATCGATAATCCCCGAGATGGATCTCTTCTTCTGCTTGGACTCTGTAGTTTCTCCTCTTTGAGCTTGCGGATCCTCGTCGGGTACTATGTACTCCGCATCAGCATGTTCGATCTCCGGCGCTAAACCTGGGTGGAGCCGGAACACCTGCAGCAGGTCGACTGTCTCCTCGAACCGTAGCGGATGGCTGCATTCCGTATAAATGGAGTGTTGTGGTGGTCGACCCCATGGGCTATATGTGACGGTGGGGTGACGATATATGGTTATATGGGATATATGCTGCTGCCCCCGGTTGATTTCCCTGAGGCGCGAACCCCAGGCTTATGACGGACCATTAGTCGGGCTCTGGTTCGTCGCAACGCGGTACTGTGCCTTCTTCTTGATTGCTGGCCTCCCAAATGTCTGAGTAGTGCGGTCCGACCTTCCTCGTTCGAATGTGCCTCGGCTCGGCGTAGACTCATCAGGTCCCATTCAGCACAAAAACCTGTGCTGGACGGTAGGTGGTGCTCAAATCACTGCCGGGCTCGTAGGCTAGTAGTTGGCCACCGCATCCCTCGTCCAAGAGTGCAGACGCCAGGGTCCCGTGACTGCGCAGTATTGTATTGCGGTCCACCGCGTCTGTGGTGAAGTGGTCCATACTGCGGGTCCATACTTCCCGAACTGGCGTCGATTTACGGCGCCTACGTTATGGTTTGGCTGCAGTTGGACCCCAGCGGTCGCAAAGCGACCTGGATGCGTATTTTTGCTTGTTTTGGCGATCTCAACATCATTTTCGGACTTCGGGAAGGCCAGCGTGAACCGACGTATTCTGGCGGTTTCAGTTTCCTGATATAACTGTTTTTGTAATGCTTCTAATTTTCCCCCACATCCCGTGTATGTCGTGCAATACATTTTGAAGTTGTCTTGTGAGAGATTCTGCGATTAAATATAAAGTCTTCTCATTTTTGATAACTTATCTTTCATTAAATTGAGATTGTATTGGGTGACCTCTTGATACATACTGTCATCTATCTCACATCGTATCTCGTTGCAAAGGCGTAGTAGTTCCTCTGCCTGTCTACTGTTCTGACAAGTTGCTTTCTGACTTAGAGATTTATGGTGATTTCTAAGAACTTTTCTCCGAAACTTCCGGCTGTTTTATTTTTTCCGCAGGACTTTTCTCTTAGGGTTTTTCTTCTGCAGTGCCTTTCATCTAAGATGTTGTATTCTAATACGAGCGCGTTCAGCCTTTTTTGCATGTGTCTCCGCCTTTCGTCTAAGATGTTTCTTTCTAATATCACACCTTTCTCACCATTCAGTTCTCTGATTAGTTTCATGTATTTTTCCATTAAGAAATAGAACATTATTCGTTCGAAATATTCCTCCTTTCCGACACCATCCTTCATTAATTTTTCGTGATTTGCTACAATAGCTCTCTTTATCGTCTCCAAACTTTTCAGAGCGTCTACTGTTGTGTTTTTAGGTAGCGGTTTTTCTTCTTATTCATCCTGAAGCTTTAACATTTCTTCTTCCAACTGCTCCTGCTCTTCTAGCAACTTTTGCCGAATCGTGGCCATTTTTTTTTATTTATTGGCTAAACCTTTCAGTCTAAAGTGAACCGTTTGGGGTGTTTTTATTGTGGTCGCCTTGTTGACTACGATGTGCCCCGACTCACAACTTGGATGTGTCCACTTAGGCTGTTATTTTGCGATCTTATGTACTGTGTATCTTACCACTGGTGGGGGAGATCAGAATTTTAGTGTCGTCTTTTATATTATTTTTGCGGTTTTTATTTACTGTGTCTCTTACCACTGGTGGTGGAGATCAGTGTCCTTTTTTTGACTTTATTTACTGTGTCTCTTACCACTGGTGGGGGAGATCAGTATCCTTTTTTGGATTTTATCTACTGTGTCTCCTACTACTGCTAGTGGAGATCAGTGTCCTTTTTTTGGATTTTATCTACTGTGTCTCTTACCACTGATGGGGGAGATCAGTATCCTTTTTTGGATTTTATCTACTGTGTCTCTTACCGCTGGTGGGGGAGATCAGAACCCTTTTTTGGATTTTATCTACTGTGTCTCTTACCGCTGATGAGAGAGATCAGTATCCTTTTTGCGACTTTATTTACTGTGTCTCTTACCACTGGTGGGGGAGATCAGTAACTTATTGTCGTCTCTTTTAATTATTGATAGTGACCTTGGGATTGAAAACCAAGGGATTACGCTATTTTGTTTGTATTGCCACTAGCACCTTGTTATAAAATTCAAGGGTTTACGCTATTCTGTCCCTTACAACTGCTGGGGGAGAACAGAGGCTTGGTGTTTTTTAGGTTGCGACCTTACTATCGAAGACAAGGGTTCATGCTTTTACTGGCGCTGATACTTCTGAATTTCTTACCACGGGTGGGGGAAACACAGAGACTAGATGGACCAAATGTTTATGCTGCTTCTATTCTCCAGATCAAGGATGAATCCGGCTCGAAGGACCAAATATTGATGCTGCATCTATTCTCCAGATCAAGGATGAATCCGGCTCGAAGGACCAAATGTTGATGTTGTTGAGTTGAGTTATAAATTCGAACTGTTTTATTTTCAAAACTTATGCACTATATATAGGAAAATATAAGGTAATTAAAATTAAGACCAACGCTAAGAAAAGGGATGTGCGGCACTTGTTCCCACGCTCATCCCTTCTAATGACACCTACTACATGCAAACCACATGTGTTAATAGATTTGGGTTCGACGTAACGCATGTATATGATTTTATGGTCGAACTCTGTGTCCTTTTTCTGAAGTGGCCTCTTTCAAGTGGACTGTATTGTTTATTGGTTGGCCTGTGTCGGTTTCTGTTCATGTTTTATGAACATATTGCCCGCAGTTTACTAAAGATGTGATAACTGCGAGTTTGTTGGCCTCCTTCAAGTGGACCGTATTGTTTATTGGTTGGCCTGTGTCGGTTCCTGTTCATTTTTTATAAACAGTGTAGGTAATAGGAAAAATGTTATTGGGAGATTCTGGTTACCGAACAGGCCAACATGGGTATGATGGGTTATTTTGATATTACCTCCCACGGAGGTTGCCATGAAAGGTTTTTCATTTTCATTTGGGCTTAGGGCAAGATGAGGCTGGATATAATTTTGGTTGGACCCGCTGTCAATTTGAAAGTTCTAATATTTGCCGTTCCCCGCGTTACACCGGAAGTAGGTAGCGAGGAACTTTTTAACCAAAAAAATTGATGTCAGATGCATCCACTAATTCTGTCTCGTATCCTTGGTCAAACGATTCGGGTAGATAAGCAGCTCCCGATTCTTCCACCCCCTCAAAGTAAGTCTGCTCATCTGCTTCTCCAAGCTGACCACTTCCAAGTGTCGTTTCCTCTTGGCCTTCTTCAGGGGACTCAGTGGCAATGTGGAACTGCCTCTGGAACTTCTGAGGTCGCCCTTCTTGGATTGATTGTGGAGGGCGTTTGCCCACTAGACCGTTGGGTGGGGGTCTGTTCATGTAATTGACATTTCGTGTCCTGATGGAAGGATCTACCTCCATTGGCACCTGTTTTAGTTCTGGTTTTGCAGCTATCGGACGTGGTGGTGAGAAAATATTCGGGCTTTGACCGAATACCGGTCGAGGAGTTAATTGTGGTTGAGGGGCGTAGTATTGCCTGTAAGACCTTGGAGGAATGCTTGGTGCTTGAGTCTGTCGGACGAACTGTTGTTGGTTATTGGGTGCGTAATATAATCGAGGATCGAAATATTTCCAATTAGATACTTGATTATTAGTTTTCAGTTTTGTAGGGCTTGGTTTGATCGGGAAATTCCCTGGTTCCCTGTTGGTCCTGATTGGGTCTTACTATTGGGACATCTACTATTAATTCTTTATTTGTATTGGAGTCTATGACCTCCTTTATCATCCTAGCTATAACATCCTTAAGCTCTGGACTATTTGTGATTGCTGCCGTTTGGGGAGGTTGATTTCTATTATCATTTCCAATATTAAGGCCCGCGAGAGCATCAGACAATTCGTCTGGCATGATTATATCTTTTTTTTAAACACACAGACGAGAAGTTGGAAATCAAATTGTTAAAATTTTTAGTTTTTGTTGGTTTTTGTTTTTAAAATAAAAATTTTAAGCTTTTTTCTTTAGATTTTTATATGCGGCTTACGTTTAAAATTTATATTTTTCGTTTTATTTAATAAATTCAACCTTAGATTTCTTGAATCACTTTTAGTTTTCTATTCAGTATACAGTTTGTTAAACAATTTAAAATTTAAATCACTTAAATAACTTACACTAATATTATCATTTTTCGTCGAACAGCGCGATGATCCTTGGGATAAAATCCTTTTTGTCCCGCGGTGCAGCGGCGAAGCGGCTTGTCAGCGACGGGTTACTGGGGCTCCTCGGGGATACTAGATTCGAGTGACCTGCGAACGGATACGACAGGTCGTTCGGCGCCGTTTTTTACCGACGTTTATAACTCGCGAGGATAAACCCACTATTTAGGGGGATATAACTATCCTTAACGTTACGTAGTGGCTGTATCCGGCACTTTATTGCACGTCGCGAGTAAATGTGTCGGTCCCTGTTTGGGCGCCAGTTAAGACTTTTTATTAAGGCAAACAGAACGAGTGTTCACTTTTCAAAGTTTTATTCAATAATTTTTTTCAAACTTAAAAGTAAATTAAATTCTACCCTAGCTCCGCTGTAGCTTCTGCTGCTGCCGCTGCTGTTGGTTGTTGTTGGTGTTGCTGCTTTTGTCGCTGCCGCTGTAGCCGCTTCTGCTGGTTGTTGTTGGTGTTGCTGGGCGGTTTCCTATTGCATGGGCCGGCTGCAGTGCAGACGATCCCACGCTTTGGGGTTCGTGGAATGCGCTGACATGGCGCACGTGTCGCGGGCTGTATTTTGTTGGTCAATGCTGACGTTGGTCTGGTCAACACCCTTTCTTTATAGCTAGGGTAAACTTATATATACAGATATCTATGATGTAATCCAACCAATTATGCATTTAATACAACATTTTCGCGATCTAAATATAATTGATAATTGATAATTTTTTCACGTAATTTTTTTCAACTTTTTGACTTTAAAAAGCCAGGAAGTCTAAAAAATAATATTTCTTGTTTTTATATGTTAACTATGATTATAACATTTAACAAAATTTAAATGTAAAATACCTCAGGGAAAGAAGTATATTTGCACTGATATAACTTAAAGAAAAACTATTAAAAACCAAGAGAATGTTGTGGATTGAATTTAATTTATTTAGTGTGACTACATATTAACAAAAAAGTAACAATATTATTTCCATAAACTTTTAGGATAACTTAAAATTTAAAAGGCAACTTTAACTTCTTATGAAATAAGTATATTTTTTTTTCACTTCCTAATAGTTAATAGTTGATATGCTAATACAAATTTGATTAATCCGGTTTGACACTGAGGTTGCCAAATTTTTTAGAGTTGTAGGGTTAATTTGATCTCATTCCTGGATCAATGCCTTTCTGATTTAATTTACCGTATCAAACTGGCGGCCATTCTTATAAACTTTATTGGACAGTATTCCCCAAAGATCTTCTATTGGGTATACGTGTATACGTCCGGGCTGATCGCTGGCCATTGCAATAAAGGTATCTTCCTAGCTGCCAAAAAGTCTTTTGTTTTACGAGCCGTGTGGATTGGCGTATCCCCAAAAAAGTGTCCAGCAAATTCGATGAGCACTGTTTCTAGCAACTCTATATACATTTCTGCATTTGTTCTGGTTGGTATAAAACAAAGTGGAGAGTTCCCAGCATACCCAAATCCGGCCCAAACCATCAATAATCCTCCACCGTAGTTTCGTTTATGGCAGATATGCCGCGGTAGCCTTTAATCGCGCCAATACTTTTGGCAGGTGTCAGGGCCGTCCAAGTAAAATTTTTTTTCGTACTTCTCAGCTTATTCTAGGCGAGCGGTTATGTGACGCTTTAGCAGCATTGGTACAGCGTTGCGGGAAGCATATGTATCCATTTCGTCCTCGTTTAATATTTGGTGTATACGTCTTTTGGATATGTCAAGCTTCAGTTGACCTTTGATCTCCATGCAAGACTTGTTGTTTTGAACAGCTAGACGCCGAATTTGCCTCTTGCACCGTGCATCGATTTCAGTGCGCCTGCCGCTCCGCTTAATTTTTCCATATATTTCGGAATTGCTGAGAAAGTTCGTAATTATGTTTCTATGCCCATTTAGTTTGGCGGCAATTTAAGAAATGGTCTTGCCAGATTTGACCAGTCCTTTGATCATACCGCGATCTTCCTCCGACAAATGTGTCCCACGGTGCATTCTACAGTAAAATCAAAATTATCTTTCATCATTTTATTCTCCAAACATTAAAAAAAATGTTACTTACGTTCCGCTGATAAAAGAATATTTTTACATCACACTTCTTAGCTTACCCACACTCAATAGCACATTAATCTCAATTTGCACATATACCTATTGCCTAAGAAAACTACAAGAGAGACTTTAATATACAGACATACCATCACGTATAGGCCGAAAAGTTACTCCTTACTCCCAAGAAAAAATTTTAAGATGACGAAAAATTTTCCGAAAATTATTGGCAGGGTCTGGGCCAGATGGTTCTTAAATGTGGAATAATATGTTATGAAGCGACGAAAAAAAACAACTTTTTGGTAATGACTTCAGAATATATGTAACGTCGACCCAAAGGCAAAGAATTCAAAGTCCGGTACGCAAAGAAAACGTTTAAGCACGGAGGCTGGTGTATAGTGGTCTGGGACCGTTTTTCTTGGCATGGCGTTAGGCCGAAACATCGCACAACTGAATCAGTCAACTGAACTGATACTATGACCCAATTCGGGTATAAAAACATATAGACAGACTTAAGGGGAGTTTACCGTTCTAAAGCCCAAAAATTGACTACTTTTCAAAAAATGTTTTTCGACGCAAAATAAAGTATTTAGCAAAAACTTTTTAGCAGGTTTTGTTGGATATTTAGCGAAGTAATTTATTACATTTTTTCCTCCCGCCATAGAAGGCTTTCCCGGCACGAGGTGTCCCCACGCGATACCTTCTACAGCCTCCAAATATAATTTTTTGGAATTAAAAAAAAAAAAAAACGTAGTATGAGTTTTCAGTGAAGACATGCCGCAAACTTATGGCTAGTATGCCAAAAAGAACCGCCAAAGTCATACAAAAAGGAGTGGCTATACCGAATACTGGCATACGATTACTAAAAATAATGAAACAATTTTGATATGCTTTGAGGATTTAGCTTTGTAGAATTGGTGTACTTTTTATTTTGGCCCACGTTTTTTATGTTTTTTAGGTTTAATCGATCACAATCTATATATGTTAAGTGAAAAATGTATGTGTTAAAGATTTCAATAATCTACTGTAGGTTAGAAAACATAAAGTGAATTGAAATTTTTCTTTGTTTCTTAAAACCGTTTTACGAGACGTGTAAGAAAGCTCATAAGCGTGTACTTATCATTTTGGCCAGTAGTGTATTTCCGGGTCCATGAGACTTGATTTGACCCGATTTGGCAGCTGAAAATTATTGAACATTTTTAAATTAAAAAAAAGTTATTTGTTTTAAGCAGGGACCGTAATCTTTATAAGTTTTATTTTAAAAATCCCGTCATAATAATTATATAATGATTTTTACAATTTTCTTCTTTGATAATGATTAAATCTAATTAATTTTATATTAATCATAATCAATACATTTTTTTTATAAAAAAAAATAAAACTCAAAAAAAAATGATTATAAATGATTTTTATCGTGTTCGCTCAAAATAAAACTCAACAATAGTTTAGCAAAATTTTTACTAATTCAGGGATTTGATTCTTTAAAAATCAATGTTTTTTATAGCCGGTACTCGAAGAGTAAAGGGGTATATAGTATGTCTGTCTGTCCGTCCGTCCGTCTTCATTAGCGCCTATAGCTCAGAGACTATAAAAGCTAGACTTTTATTTTGTATCCAGACTCCTGTCCTATCACACTGTTACAAGTGTATTTCAAAATTTCGCCCCGCCCCCTTCCGCCCACTCAAAGGACGAAAATCTGTGGCATGCATTATTTTAAAGATACGAGAATCATAGAGAATGAGCATATCTATCAGAGTGTTGAATCTGGATCAGATCGGACTATAAATATAGCCGCAATGAAGAAAACCATTTCGAAATGCATCGTTCCCTCTCGCTCTCTCTCACACACTGGGGTGGGCGCTATGCCTGATCGAATTTTTTGACGCCTAGTTCTCAGAGATTATAATAGCTAGATCAACCAAACTTTCTATCCAAGCTCCTGTGATATCAAACCGAGACGAGTTGTTTTCAAAATTTGGCCACGCCCCCTTCCGCCCCCACAAAAAATGAAAATCTATAATTTTGAAGATACGGGAAAACCAGAAACGCAGAATCGTAGAAAATGACCATATCTATCAGAGTATTGAATCTGGATCAGATCGGATCATATATATGGTCAGAAGGAACAAATGAAATTTCAGTGGCCTTCCAAGAGCAGACTCATTCCCTCTTTCTCTCGCACACAGCCGTGTATGTATATGTAGGAAGTAGATAAAGACATGTAGAAAAGGCAGATGTAAAAAAAGTATGTAAACAAATATGGAAACATCTAATATATAAAAATCTCCGAAAAGGTTGACTTAATTTTTGTTTGTCTTTTTTGGCAAAAACTAAATTTATCCCTTTTGCGAACATGTAATAAATTACAACAAGCTTACATACATACAGTGATGGAAAAAATAATAGAAACGACATATTTTTTTCGTATTTTTCAAAATTATGTTCAGTGAAATTTTTTTTTTTAAATTTAATAATTTTATTTGAAAGTCTATACAGTAACGCATAAAAATATAACAAAATAATAATTTTCAAAAAACCTAAACTAACAAAAATTAATTTTTGAATTTTTTAGGCCTGGAAAAAATAATAGAAACGGGAGACTTGAGGCTAAGAAAAACAAATGTTTAGCTTCAAAGGCTAGTATATTTACTTTTAACTTTAATATTTGGTTATGGCACGGTGATTTTTAGTGGCTTCGTCACATTGACGACCCATGGAATCGACCAGTTCGGCCCAAATTGATGGATCAATGGAGTACCATTCGGATTGAACTTTTTGGCACAAATCATTTTAATTTTTGAACTTATAGCCTCCAATCCTATTCTTTAAGATCCCCCAAAACTGCCCTAAAGGATTTAGGTCTGGTGGCTGTGCAGGCCAATTCATCAGTGGAACTTTGTTGCCCAATAACCATTTCGAGGTCAGCATTTGGGAGTGTTTCGGGTCATTATCCTACGGGAAATCCCACTTTAATTGCATTTTCTATTCAGCATTATACTGTCCAGTATATTTACGTATTTAATACACGATTTTATCCGATTTAAAACAAGATAAGAACAAAAGTTAAATGCGTTTCTATTATTTTTTCCAGGCCTTAAAAATTCAAAAATTAATTTAGGATTTTCGAAAATTATTATTTTGTTTTATTTTTATGCGTTACTGTATAGACTTTCAAGTAAAATTATTAAATTTGAAAAAAAAAAAATTTCACTGAACAAAATTTTGAAAAATACGAAAAAAATATGTCGTTTCTATTATTTTTTCCATCACTGTATATACTGACTGAGTACCGGGTATAAAGTAGAGACGCGGCTCACAACGTTCCCCCTCGTTTCGAAGTAGCAATAATAAACAAATGATCAAACAGATAAGCCTCTAAGGCAAGTAAGAAATCCTACAAAAGATTACCCTGTACTTATTAATTAACAATAATAACATTGCCAATGTAAGGTACTTACCAAAGCTTAAAATCTTAGGATAAGACTTTTCCTCAACATTTATATGCTTCAATGGGAACACACCCAACAGACTATTTAAGTACAGGGCATAATAAGAGTCATCAGATTTGTTTTAAAAGGACATACAATATAGTATAAAGGAATAAATTAAATTTAATAGAAAATAGTTGAATCCTTAATTTACGTCCTTGAAGGACATGTAATGTATCATATGACAGGTAATAAATCATAGATCAAAAGTATATAATCATATCGGCGAAAATTGGTACACGGAAGCCGTAAACTATTGTTGAGTTTTACTTTGAGCGAACAAATTAAAAATCATCTGTAATCATTATTTTTGAGTTTTATTTTTTTTTATCAAACCTAATGATTACTTATGTTCAGGGTAGCAGCAGATGGTTGCCGCGCACTGTGTCTAGTCCAAACTCGCTCTGGCGCGCTCGTGGGCGCTCCCACGATATACACGGCATTAACCGTGTAAGCATAGATTGTAAGCTAGTTAATTCGCGCTTCGACCCCCGTTTCGATCGGCCGCATATGCGCTACGTTTTCGCTCATACTCATCCTACATACCTATATACTTATACATCCCGACTGGAACAACATCAAATATAACATAAATACAGATACATATATTGAAGACAACCTCTGCCCACCGACTTCTTTCTTCTCCGTATTCAGCGTTGGAATCGCACCCGCTCCGCCCTCCTACAAACATTGGTCCTTCGAGCCGGATCTTCACCTTCCATACATCTATATTATCTCTACGCTCCAATTAAGACACTATCCTGTGATTAATTTGTGATAAATAAAACATCTTCCAGCCAAACGCCCAACTTTCGTTGCTAACATACATATGCAGTGCATATTTGCACCTACATACATACACGCATATGCATATGCAACGCAATTCAGGCTACCACCAACAATCCCAGTCCAGTAAATATACTATCCTGTGATTTCTGTGTGTTTTTCATTCCGTTCCATGGCCCATAGCCCAACGTAATCTAGACACTTAAAATATTCTTCGAATTATATATTTACATAAACATCCACATTTACACTAACATTATATCTACACAGTATCTACATACATATACAAAAATCCATAGTTCATAGAAAATCCTATACCAGTCCACTCCTTCATAATTACAACGAAATTAAACTACTACACGGCACAATACATTTAAAATTTCCCGGTACATAAAACTTATATCCAGCCATACATATATATATGCACATACAAGCAGCAGTAGTGGTGCATTCTTTTCGGTTTCGCTTTAGCTTGTTGGGAGAACATATTATCGGTGCCGCTCTTGAGCATAACGGAGCGCCAAGTGACGCGCTACCCTATATGCCGCGGGTATATCGTTTTCGGCTGTGACTTGCCAATTGACGCGCTATCCTGTATTCCGCGGTTATATCGTTTTTGGCTGTGACTTGCCAATTGACGCGCTACCCTATATTCCGCGGGTATACTATTTTCGGTTGTTATTGGTAACATTCCGTATCCATTCGTCCGACACTCCCGCATCCGATTTATTTTTTTCTCGGCGTGTGACGTTCAAGTATGTCCACTGGTGACGAGGATATCAAGAAAACCTTGTCGTTGTCCGCTCCAGGTGCTAAAAAGGTCCGGAGCTCGTCAGCCCCGGGAACACCTACCTCGGCGTTTCGAAGAGTAAAGTCGCCAGGCTCTCCAAAGCCCACAAGCTCCACTGTTGCGAAGACCCAATCTATGCTGTTCCCAGTCACGCTCAAGGTGCTAGCTCCTACTAACAGCAGTCCCATCTGCTCTCAACGCGCCCTTAAAATGGCCCAATCTTCCGTCACCTCCGCACGGGCAAAGTTTGAGGCAGCCATCGATAGGCTAAACACTTTCGAAGTTCCACCTTCTGGGATCTGTTCACAGCAAAAAAAAAAATCCACGACTGTCTCCAGTGGAGAAGCTGTACCATCTGACTTCCAAGATCAGTGGCGATCCAAGGGCCATCGTTGGAAAGTCCCCACTGACCAACGACGGGTTCGATGCGGCATGGAATGCCCTCCGTGACCGGTACGAAAATAACCGGCTCCTGGTGACCAACCAAATTAATATTCTCCACTCACTGTCCCCAGCCGTCTCGGAGTCGAGTCGTGCCTTGAAGGAGCTCCAAGGGACGATCCATGGGGTACTGACCGCACTGGCACACTCCAAGGTCTCCACCGAGAACTGGGACAGCTTGCTGGTGACGATTCGCGCATCCAAGCTTCCGAAATCGATTCGGGCTTTGTGGGAAGACTTCGTCACCACAAAGAAAGAGATGCCGTCGTAGAACGAAATGGATTCCTAAGAAGGAGTCAAGAGACTCAGAGGTATCTGACGCTGGAAGCCATCGAAGGCAACACTTCCACGCACGGTTCCAAAGGCCATCGGAATCCGTTCCGTTCCCAAGGGAGCTCTGTTCCAAGGAGGGTTCACTCGTTTGAGACCGAAGTGAATCCGCAGACGAGGACGTGCGATCTCTGCTCCAAAGAGAATCACCCAATCCGTGTATGTCCTCGCTTCCTTCAAATGACCGCTGATGCTCGTTCCAGCTGCATTAAGCAAAAACAGCTTTGCTTGAACTGCTTCGCACGAGGCCATCAGAACCGAGAATGCCAAAGTGCCGCTCAGTCCAAGAAGCTCTGTAATTTTTCCATCCGCTCTCCGACCAGGCTGGGTTTAGAATTATCCGCCACAGCATACGTTATTCCGGAATTGGCACAGAATATTCCATCGTATCCGATCTCGCAAGGTTTTTTGAGAGACTTGCCGAGCCTTCCATTCGCGGACCCTACATTTTTCGAGAGCTCACCCATCGATGTTCTGATTGGAGCTGACATCCTACCATCCGTACTGTTGAGCGGCTTACAGACTAACAATTGTGGCTCTCTCCTCGGGCAAGAAACAGATTTCGGTTGTGTACTCACTGGCCCAGTGTCAAATACGGCGAGCCATAACATTGCATCCTTTTCGAGCCAAGTTTCCAAAGGACCTATCAACATGGTAGGAGACTCGGATTTCTGCTACGAAAGCAATTTCCTTCCAGCCCACTCCGCAGAATTTCTCGAACGATGTCCTACGTTCGACCGAAAAAAACATTTCCAAAATAACTTAAATTCTTCTTTAGACCAACGTGACCTCATCAGCCGTAGTAGTGGACCCGTTTCCAATGTCCTATGTGTGCCCGTAACCCGTTCCAAGCTCCTTTCTAATGCTTCTTCGACTGCTCCATTTCATCCTAGCTCTCCGCATCCAGAACTGGATATTCGTTCCTGCGCCGACCGTAGCATGGAGAGCCGACGGGCTCGAGGTCTCAACTCCTACCAGTGCTGAGTCTGCCCAGGAGTGCATCCGCTACAGACATGCCACCACTTTCTCCGTTTAAGCCCCGTTCAAAGGAACCGAGCCGTCTTCCTAAACAAATATTGTGTGAACTGCCTGGCTCAGCAACACTCCGGCAAAAACTGTCGCAGTGGCGCGCTGTGCAGGGTGTGTGGCAAATGCCACAATACGCTACTTCATGTACCCGCATCTCGGTACCCAGCCCGCTCAGCATCAGCAGCATTGTCGCCATCTCCTGCGTCGAACGACGCCCTCAGCGCTTCACCAGCCGGCCTGTCGGAGGACTGCGGCACCATCGCCTTTGACTTCAGCGTCCCGAGCTGAGCCTCGTCTCCCCGTGAGCCACCTCATGGCAGGGACCACGGCGCCATCCGTAGACTCCCTTCTACAACCACGGAGCTTTAATCTCCTCCAGACGGCGCTGGTGGTCCTGGATACGATGCGAAAACTTCGAGACACCGCGATCATAGTTAAAAAATCATAGTAATAAAGTTAATATGGTTTAACAATTTATTTGCGATTTTTGAAATTGAGAAACCGTCAGTTAGACGTTTACCAAACTTTTTGAATATTGTTAC
Source organism: Drosophila helvetica (assembly GCA_963969585.1). Taxonomy (NCBI): domain Eukaryota; kingdom Metazoa; phylum Arthropoda; class Insecta; order Diptera; family Drosophilidae; genus Drosophila; species Drosophila helvetica. Next base: position 27,799,905 of record OZ018403.1, on the reverse strand, counting down.
TTTTTATTTTACTGGATTATTATAAAAATACATTTAAAATAAATTTTCTTATACAGCATCAGCGGGGCTCTGAAACTCAGATAAAGCATGTATGGGGTTTTGCACTTTTTTCTGAGAGCCCTTTCGGACTTTTGCCCGAACCTCCTCGGGTTTCTCTGGTCTTACCAATGGTTTTTTTTCTGGTGCTTTCATTTTCCATACGACAATAGGAGACTATTGAATTTAAATACATTTTGAAATTGTAAATGCGCATGGGTAAATTTTCAGAATTACTTACGGATACAGTTCCTTGTCTAGTATATTTAGTCGAAGCTACATATGAGTACTTAACAGTAAGAACCACTGCATTCATAAGATTTTTAGCAGCTTGAATCAGCGATGTTGCGCTATCCAACTTTAAATTGAGAATAAAAACAAAATGAAATAAAGTAAAGTACAATTAAAAAATCTATTTTTGTAACTTACCCCAGAAACAATTAGCTCGCCGCTTATGTTTTGTACATCTGCTTTTACTTTAGAAGTAATTTGGATTTGATGACAATAAAGAGCAATTCGTTGCAGATAAGCTAATAAGTCCTTCTTGGTGCTACTTTCTGGACACTGTTCCGCTATCTCTCGGGTTAGCTTGTCTAGTTTCGTGCCAGCTTCAGAAATTTTCTTAGCGGCATTGATGACGTCCATAGTTGTCTTTAAGGGCCCTCGACCTCTAAAAAAAAAAAGTAGTAAACATTGGAATATGTCCATATTGCCTTTTTCAATTTACTACGATATTGTGATTAACGGTTAAATAACGGTAGACATTTTAGGAGTTTCGTAATTTACATACACATTGAGAAAATAAACAGAAATTAACCGATCATATCTGTTTTTCCTCAATTCGTTCTTCGCTCAAACAAAGACTGATTTTTAAACTTCTATTTTGTTACTGTCACTGAGCACTTTGTCGGGAGCGAACGACAAAAGTGTCTTTTGCGTAAATATGTATTTGTGCTAAATATGCACATCCTTGCATCGACGATAAACTAGTATTTTGTTCATGGTATCATTTCGGCAGGCAATTCAACGAACAGAAGAAAACAGAATAGGCAAAGTTTTCAAACCTTGTAAAGTCAGTCATTTCCATCATAATCATACACATGTGCTTGGCTAGGAAAATGATGTCATTTCCAGTATCATCCCATTTTGCGACCTCGGAATCGAAAGTCATTTTCTCTCTACGAAATAGTTCCACTTGTTGGGCAATTTTCTGTTTGTCCTCTTCGGTCATTTTCCGCATTGCTTCCTGATAGATATATTTTGTGTCATATAGTGAAGTGTTGTATATCGATAAATATTTAAACTTACTCTAGCAGTACAAATACCACTAATATCTGGGTATTCGTCGACGGTCTGATCACCAGTATGGGCACTTGCTGAAATATAAATCAAGCTTTAATACAGCAAGCACACAAATCGGAGTTGAAACCTCTTACATCGGCTTCGTGTTTCCAAGGTTAAGTCTTCTACAGGCTCAAATTCCGTATCTGTGTCAAGGTCTTCTGAACTCTACAATTAAATAATAAATAAAGTTTATTTTTTTAATCAAAATTGTAGCTCATAAAAACTTAAAAATATTTAAATTATACATATGGTACTTGTCTTGACTTTTCTATATATCGAACTAAAACGGATAGCAACAGCGTTTAGGGAGAAAATTACGTCCAATTCTGCTTCCGTTCAAGTTTCATAGATGATTCAATACAATTTTAGCATACTTTACAAAAATACAGCGGAACCTCCATAAGTCGAACCATAGAAAATATACAATATTCAAATTGCAGGCGTGCGAGTGAGCGGGACTCAACTGTATTAAATACGCAAAACTTCTCTTCAAAAACAGAATGCTCCAATTTAATTTCAGACCCATGGTTTCATCGACAAACATTCTTGGAATTCGTCGAAGATTAAGATTTTGACAACCGCTTGGTCATAAAAAAAATTGACCCACTCTAATGTACATTGAATTTATCAATCTTCTTTAAAAAATAACAGTTGTCTGAATTTTGTGTTATAAGATAATTGATATTTGTATATTTTTCTGTTCTTTTTTTTCTGGTATTATTATTATTTATAATAATTGATTATACTGGTCGACACACAAAATGGTTCAAAGATCGGACAATGATATTCTTATAGGTTTTTCATCGCTGATCACGAATTTTTCCGCTAAAAGCCCCAAACTTCAAATCGAAAAAGCCTTGAACCATTAAAAAATGTTCATGTAGCAAAAGTTTTTAATGTGCCCACACTCTACCTTCAGTCGTAGAGTGGAACACAATGGCGTGCCCATGAAAAACTTGTGCTAAATGACAATTTAGGATTGGTAGAAGGCTTTTTCGATTTGATTCATTTGGTTGACACTTCAAGCTTTAATTTAAGCCCATTAGATACTTCTAGCACCTCGGCATTTTTCTCTACACGTGATCGGAAAAAGGCAAAAACAGGGGTTTTTGAGACTTAGAATCAATTTTTCTAAAAATCTCGACGTTATGGAAACTTTTGGGATAAGTGATAAAAATCCAATAGGAATATCTTTATCAGACCTTTGAACCAGAAAAAAGTAATTTTTTGCTGACCAGTGTTATTAATAATCATTTAATATTTTATATGTAATGTGCCGGGGAAACAAAAATTGCTGGCAGCTTTTACTTACTCGATTCATTAAAACGGCTCGGCGAATCTCTCGAACCCCATCGTAAACCAGTCGGGAGGCATCAATGAATTCATTTTCGTCTACATCTTTGTTAGTATTAGTACAAAGAGCTCCAACAGCAGCTTCCACTCGTTGTTCAAATTTCATCATTACTGTGAAAATTTACATTTATATTATATTGTAACGGATTTGATAGATCAAGTAGGCAGAGAACACAGATTACAGATCTACTAGACTCAAGAAATATAGAGGCAACCTTTTCTCAATCCTGAAATACGTATACGTAACAACGTAGAAATATGTCCCAATAAGCTATTTTCTAACTAAGGTGGTCGACACACAAAAAAGTTCAAAAATCGGAGATAGGATATTCATAGGATTTTCATCTCTGGAAATAGCTCCCAAAAGGTTCCATCACGTCGAGATTTTGAGAAAAAGTGTCAAAAAATACTTATTTTTGCCCTTTTCTGATGTTACTCGATTCGTATATTATTTTTGTTGTTCCGAGCAAATACATAACAAAAGTACCTAAAAAAATATTTTCCGAAATCATCCTTTTTTCTACGGTCATTTAGAAATGTGACCAAACGGAGGAAAAAAATTCTTTAAAATTAATTAAATTCATTAATCAAACTGGGTTGATTCTGAGTGTTCACGCACTATATTCACTATATATTATTACAAATAATACAAAGTCAAGGAATCACTTACAGAGCACGCAAGGTGAAGAATCGTTCTGAATGATGACTTAATCTCTCTCAGTTACGAATTCGATTCTAGACAAAAACCCAGTGAAAATAATCCCTTTATCCTTTTTTGCATTGACCATATTCTGAACTAATTAAGCCATTCAGTTGTATATTTAGATTGCATAATTGAAGGAAAAACACATTAGGGGGGCAATACATCAGCTTTTGGAATATCGTCCGATGGAGCTGGAGCCATCAGGTCCAATGCATTTCAATTTGGACTCATCCGAAAATATAGCACGTGACCATTAATTTGCAGGAAACAAAATAACCTAATTGAAAAAATTTAGTTCTTGTTGAATAAATAGTTTTTATAATTTTACGGAATTTGTTTTCCTTCGTTTGGTCAAATTTCTAAATAACCGTAGAAAATTGTTATTTGGGAAAATATTTTTTTTAATTATATGAAGGGGAACGTTGTGAGACGATGCTAGGGCCGCGGCTCTACTTTATACTCGGTACTCATTTAGTACATATGTATTTGAGCTTACGATATATGTAATGTACAATAGAATTTTATCCAATTTTATATATTAGATTTTTCCATTTTTGTATACATAAGTTTTTTAGATCTGTCTTCTCTAAATGTCTACATATACTTCCTTACATATGCATACGGCTGTGTGCGAGGGATAGAGGGATTGAATAAGCGCTTGGAAGACCACTGAAATTTCATTTGTTCTTTCTGGCTATAATAATGATCCGACCTGATCCAGATTCAACACTCTGATAGATATGGTAATTTTTAATGAATCTGAGTTTTTGGTTTTCTTGTATTTCAAAATATGTAGATTTCACAAAATTTTGAAATACACTTGTATTGATTTGATCTCACTGGAGCTTGGACCGAAAGTTTGGTTGATCTAGCTCTTCTAGTCTCCGAGATCTAAGCGTCAAAAAATGCGGACGTGCATAGCACCTACCCCGGTGTGTGGGAGAAAGCGAGAGGGAACGACGCGTTTCGAAATGGTTTTCTTCATTGATCCGATCCCCAAATCTATCAGAAAAAGTCATTTTTGGCCACAGCGGTAATGTTGTGTTGACTAGTGTTATCTGTTTCCATTTTTATTTTCACTTGTTTTTTAAAAATGTATAAGTTCACACATTAAAGTGAATCCGCAGCCCAATCCTGCTACAAACGCATTCGCACTTCGGACCATATTAAACGACTCTCAATTGTATTTCGCCCGCAGGAAGTCGCAAGTATTATCAACCAGCATCTTAATCCAAAAAAATCCCCGGGTTAGGACTTGATAACTCCAAAGATAATTATTGAGCTTCCCTATTGTGCAGTCTGCATCATTGTCCACCTATTAAATGAAATCACAAAACTCGGCCCCTTTCCAGAGAGATGGAAGAAGTCTGTCATCATAATGATTCCAAAGCTGGGTAAAGATCGAACAGTCCCCTCGTGGTATAGACCTATAAGCCTTTTATCGTGTCTATCAAAACTCTTCGAAAAATGTTTGCTGACTTGGATTAATCAATTAAAGTATTCCCATCACATCAATTCGGCTTTCGTGAAAAACACGGAACTATTGGGCAGGTCAACCGCATATCAGAAATACGAAGCGCGTTTGAAAATCGAGAATACTGTACTGCAATATTTTTGGATGTGTCTCAGGCGTTCGACAGAGTCTGGCTAGAAGGGCTGATGTATAAGATCAAATCAACGCTCCCAGCCAACACACATAAACGATTACAGTCGTACCTCTACGACAGGAAGTTTGCAGTAAGATGCAACTCTGCAATATCAGACGAACACCATATTAAAGCTGGCGTTCCTCAAGGCAGCGTACTTGGGCCGACACTATACGTTCCCTACATGCAGAGGTCTAACAAAATCAACCTTTGCTGACGATACAACTATTCTCAGCCGCTCCAGATGCCCACTGCAAGCAACATCACAACTTGCTCGTCATATGGTTAAAGTAGGAAACTAGCTATCCGACTGGCGAATTAAGGTAAACGAGCAAAAATGCAAACATGTAACTTTCACCCTAAACATGAAAGATTGTCCACCACTCACTTTAAACAACACCCACTTTCGAAAGCAAACGAAGTAACGTACCTGGGAGAGCACTTGGACAAAAGACTTACATGGCGCTAGCACATTGAAGCTAAGAGAACACAGATTAAACTCAAAAGCCAATAGCCTCCATTGCACTATGTTCCCAACGACCGGTTTTGTTGGCCAAAACCCATTTTTTAAAAGTTAACGAAATAACGCTATTTTGGTCACTCTGCATTGGAAAAAGAGTGACCATCAAAGTTGCGTACCAGAAATTTCGATAGATGGCGCCACAGCTTTTGTTATCGATAAGTTCATGCAGTGAAAAAATTAAATTTTAATTACAATTTTAAATCAAATCAAATTTTTGACTTGAATTTTAATCAGACAGGCTTATATTACGTATTTTGTAATGTGAACTGTATCTAGTAGTTGCTATGTCTTCGTAATTGTATGTTAAAGTTAGCGTTTCAAAATGAACCAAGTTGTAATGACAACTAATTTTTGAAAACGCATACAAAGTGAGTCCCACCTAGTCCCACCTTGAAACCTATTGTGTGACGTAGATTAAAAAATCCTTGTTAAAATGTATACAGTAAGAAATTACACATTTTACCACAATTCTCGAAATTTGACTTAATAGATCATAACCTCAAACTCATTGATTTGAACTTGAAAACTTAATAACTTCCAGACGGTAAGCAGCAGCTACAAAGTTTTTGGGTCCGATTGATAGTTGCATTTATCAGCTTTTCGAAATTGCGCATTTTAATACAACCAGGCGTGAGATGCTTGGGTAATGTGAAAAAAATAAGTTCTACCACTGAAAAAAACATACAAAATAATACCAGACTTTACAAAATTCTATAAAATTCGCAAAAGGAACGAATTTAACTTTGGCCAAAAAAGAAAAAAAAATTAAGTCGAACCTTTTCGGAGATTTTTATATAATAGATGTTTCCATTTTTGCTAACATACGTTTCTACGATGCACTTGACTCACTTTTCGAGTTTTGTGTCCCGCTTTCCTGTCCTATTGGATCTGGTAAACCCCCTTGGTTTACCAAAGAGTTATTCAGTCTAAAAAACTTAAAATCAAGACTTAACAAAAAATTTAAAGAATTTGGATCCCCTTCTCCTCTCTCTCGCTATGTAATGGCTCGGTCAAACTTTTCAGTTCTCAATTCCCACTGCTATAAGAACTATCTATTTCGATGCAGGATACGTTTTTCCCATGACCCTAAGCAGTTTTACAGCTTCGTAAACAGTAAGCGTAAAACGTCCGCACATCCATCCTCACTATCATTTCTAAACACGTCGGCAAATAATGATCAGGCAATTGCCGATTTTTTTGCCCAATTTTTCCAAACAACCTATTCTCAGGAATGCTACTCCGGTCAGCCGTACCCATACGGTTTAGCGAGGTCGAACGGCATTTTCAGTCCCTTGTTTAATGAAAGCTCGCTGCTTCATGACCTCCGAACAGTTAAGCCGGTGTTTTCACCGGGTCCTGACGGAGTTTCCGGCTGTGTACTCAGATACTGCGCTGAGTCTCTCTGTGGACTCAAACTATTCAGTCTGTCCATTTACTCTTCATGCTTCCCCTCGATACGGCAGGAGTCGTTTATAATTCCTCTCCATTAGAAAGATAGTAAGTCTGACGCGAAGAACTACAGAGGTATATCTAAGTTATCCGCTATTCCTAAAGTGTTTGAGAAAATTTTAACTCCGCACCTGCAGCATCTTTGCAGATCACTGATATCTCCTGATCAGCATGGATTTATAAGGCGGAGAACAACAACAATTACTAATTTATTGGAGTTCACCTCCTTCATTATTAAAGGCTTCCAAGGTAATCTACAGACGGATGTCATTTACACAGATTTCAGTAAAGCATTCGACTCTGTAAACCACTCTCTCCTAGCACAAAAACTTGACCTTTTAGGGTTTCCACCCAATCTCATGAGATGGATTTCTAGCTACCTTTGTTCCAGATCCCAAAGAGTCCTCTTCAAAAACTCCCTTTTTTCACCAGTTATGGTTACTTTCTACCACAGGGCAGCCATCTAGGCCCCCTACTCTTTACACTCTTTATTAATGACCTTCCTTCGGTATTAACATCTCGAGTACTTTTGTATGTGGATGATGTTAAGCTGTGTGTCCAGTTCAAGGATAGCTTATCTCACTCCAGGTTGCATCCGATCTTAATAGCTTTCAGTCATGGAGTTGTGCAAATCTGTTATACCTTAATGCTTCGAAATGTAAAGTAATGACATTTCATCGCTCCAGCGCCTTTCTGGCTCCTTACACACTAGGCGGGGGTTCTCTCGAGAGAATTACCCTAGTCGATGATCTTGGTGTTCTTTTAGATCCCAAGTTAAAGTTTTCTGAACACATTTCTACCATGGTAAATAAGGCCATAGGCGTGCTTGGGTTTATAAAGAGGTGGAATTTGACGATCCCTATATAACAAAGACTCTCTATATATCTATTATTCGTCCGATTTTAGAATATGGTTCTTGTGTATGGTGCCCTCAGTACAAAGTACACCAGGACCGTAAAGAATCAGTCCAGAAAAACTTTTTAATTTTCGCTCTACGCGGCCTCAACTGGGATGCAAGTGTGAGACTGCCGTCTTACTCTAGTAGATTGCTTTTAATAAACCTTCCATCCTTAGTTAACCGTAGAAAAATGCTTGCTGTGATTTTTGTGAACGACTTGATCAAGGGTGACGTAGATAGCCAGGACTTGTTGAGCCGCATAAGCTTCACTATTCCTGTTAGAAACACTAGAAACTATATACCGTTGTTCCTTCCGATTTGTAGATCGAATTATTCCTTGCATGAACCTTTTAGAGTTTTATGCTCGGATTATGCTCGCGTCATGCGGCAGCACCCCTCGGTCGGTTGGGTGGGAGGAGGGCTGCGTTCCGGCCTGGGATTCACGCGTAACACCATTCGGCTGGTGTCTCATGGGCCACTTGACGGTGCAGTCATTGCATAACAACGTCCAAATACGTTTTTTACATCTGTCTTTTCTACATGTCTAAATCTACTTCCTACATATACATGTAAGAAGTCTGGTCCCTCCGTGAGCTCGCGTCCCTTATCCCGATGGCGAGAGCGATCGTCAGCGAGAGCCAGACGACGCGAGAGAGCCGAACGATCATGATTGAGTTGTTACCCGTCGTGCGATTAAGTTGTCAGTTGCCAACCGAAAGGAACTATTATTATTATTATATTAAAAAACCACACAAACTATTGTAAAACCTGCATTACACTCAATACTAATAAACATGGTTATAATTAACATCCCTACATTTGGGGGCTCGTCCAGTTTTGAATGCGCGGATTTGTGTAAAAGTGTAGCAGTCTCAGTCGTCTAAAGTTGATGGTGCGTTTTAGTTGTAATTTCAACTAAAGTTGTAAAGTTGTGCAGTTGAACAGTCGCGAAATTACATTAATACGCCCAAAAAAGCGAAAAGTCGTTGTGAAATTCGGTTGTTGTTCGTTTGTGGCGTCGGACAAATCTTAAGCGATTTTGCTATTATTGCTACATACATTAACATTAATTATATTAAAATGGGAAAAACGAAAAATGCACATACATACAGTGGCGCCAAAAAAATAGTACCGCTAGGTAAAACAGTCATTATTTTTTCATAATATGACCACTGTCCAATGTTTGTTGGACTTTATTGTAATTTCCACCAGCCTTACATATCTCCTCTCTAAGAGAAATGAGCTTCTCTCTTAATCCTAACGGTTCTCATTACTTTTGGCAATTTCGCGAAAGAGGAGCGAAATAGAACGCCAATAAAAATAGCACCAAATAACGCTTTTGTATCAAAACTTTTTCTTTTGATTGAATTAAAAATCGGGTGCTTACGAAGATTGTTACAAGAAACTTACAAAATATAAGTAGTTCTGGGTCGTTGAAAGCACTGTAGTGAAGAAAAAAGCCAAAGGATCAAAGTTTTCATTTCAGAAGACAGGACCTATACTAAGGTGGGGCAAATTGTTGGTTGTTGAAATAAAATCATTCGTAATACTTCAAATTATGTTACCAATACATTAAAAAATCGGCAGGTACCAGGAAAGTCAAATATTGCTTACAAGAATATAAATTCGGTGCCCGCAGTCCGAGGAAAATTCCAAGTTTGACTACAAGGCATAGGGCAAAGCGAATTCAGGGTCTCGATCTTATATGAGACGACTACCTAATGCTGAATACAAACCCCTGACTCACATGTAAAATCATTAAGCATGGACGAAAGAGCATATTGGTATGGGCATGATTTTCGTTTTCCAAAGGGTATCCAATGCGTGACACAAATGGATGTTGAATCAACATGTCTATGTTGATATGTATATAGGAAACAGTGATGCTGCCTTATGTGGAATACGAAATTATGTCTTTCAGCAGGACAGTGACCCAAAAAGTACCAGAAAAAAAGGTCGAAAATAGTTTGAGAAAACTTCACTTAAGGTAATGGATTGGCCTTTTCAGTCCCCAGATTGAACCCCATTGCAAATATTTGGCATGAAGTTAAACGAGGGGGAACGTGTGAGCCGCGTCTAAGGCCGCGGCTCTACTTTATACCCGGTACTCAGTCAGTATATATGTATGTGAGCTAACGATATACATAAATATGGGCATTTCCAGAAAAAGGTCCACCAAGACGAAAAAAGTAAAAGTTGATAAACAAATGTTTATTCACAAAAATTCACAGCATATTTTTTTTTTGTTGTAAAATATTGGCCAAGTCACAAATGTATTTTTTTAATTTTTGGCTAATTTTAATGCTGGTTTTGCTTTTCGTTGTTATTTATTACATATTCATGTTATGGTAGCAATCTTCTTTCAAGATATTAGTACCAACAACAAACTAATACGAGAATAGAAAAAAAGATAAGGCAAGCATCGACAAACGGTAAATTTTTGTGTTTCTTTCCCTTCTATTTCTTTGTCACGTTCGCGAGCCCAAAAATGCATTTTTCTTCAGTGCTTCTCATCCAGTCGAAGGAAGTAGATAAAAATTAATATTTAAAACAAGTTAATTGCGCTTAACTTAACTAAACAAAATATTTTGTGTTTTCGCACCAGAGAAAGTTTTAATTTCAAATAAAAGTTTGTCGCGTTCGCCATCGTAAGTTAGACATATTAGAACAAAAAAGTTTTGTTTTCCATAAATGCTTACTTTTTATGCAGATGAGTAAAAATAATAATAAACAAGCATCACGACGATATTTAGAAACAATTAACACAGATCCTCCGTCAAGCGCCAGAAGTATCTAGACAATGCTGCAATGAGAATTTTAAAATTCAAATAGCTCAAGCACAATATTAAAAAAAAAAATTATTTCCTAATGTTTTTCCGCTTACTAATTATGCATTCCTTGTTATTATTGTTTTTCTAAATAAAATTTGATGAAAAATACCTGTCCCATACTAATCTTGTCACTTCGCGATGAAACGTTACAAATGACTAAAAAAAATTTTTAAAGTAAATAAAATGATGATAACATACCAAAAATATTTCTAAAATGGAAAACTACATTATTTTATTATGGTTTAAGAGTATTTTCTTTCAAATTAATTGGCACATTTCGCAGACTTTCGCATTTGGCAAGATGAAGTCAAACACAACTTCCATTTTTCGTCACGTTCGCGATGCATTGTTTTCTATAAATAATTCAAAAACGACGAGTTTTAAAGCTTGTCTTTTATAATGAAAATAGTGTTGATAAAATGCATTATAATCGTTAGAAAACATTTTTGAATATGTCATATGCCTTATTTTTTTAATTGAAAGCCGTACAAATGTCACGTTCGCGATCCTGGAAATACCCATATGTAATTTATTACATGTTCGCAAAAGAGACAAATTTAATTTTAGCAAAAAAAAAAAATTAAGTCGAACCCTTTCCATTTTTGTTTGCATTTGTTTTTTACATCTGTCTTCTCTACATTCCCATATCTACATACATACGTCTTTACTACGACTCGTCTTTACGATTTGTGGATTTTCGTCCTTTGTGGGGGCGGAAGGGGCGTGGCAAAATTTTGAAATACACTTGTACTGAAGTGATATCACAGGAGCTTGGATAGAAAGTTGGGTCGATCTATCTCTTATAGTCTCTGAAATCTAGGCGTCAAAATATTCGATCAGGCATAGCGGCCATCTCGGTGTGTGAGAGAGAGCGAGAGGGAACGATGCATTTCGAAATGGTTTTCTTAATTGTGGCTATATTTATTATCCGATCTGATCCAGATTCAACACTCTGATAGATATGGTCATTGTCTATGATTCTGCGTTTTAAGATTCCTTGTATCTTTAAAATTGTGCATGCCACAGATTTTCGTCCGTTGAGTGGGCGGAAAAGGGCGAGACGAAATTTTGAAATACACTTGTAACAGTGTGACAGGACAAGAGTCTGGATACAAAATTGTGTTGACCAGCTTTTATAGTCTCTGAGCTATAGGCGCTAATGAAGACGGACAGATAGACATAGCTATATCGACTCGGCTATTGATGCTGATCAAGAATATATATACTTTATGGGCTCGGAAACGTTTCCTTCTGGGTGTTACACACAACCGTTCTCTCCACAAATCTAATATACTCTTATAATCTTCGAGTACCGATTATAAAAATATGTTTCTTATGTGAAACCAAAGAGCAATAAAGATCTTTAAGGTATCCTGCATGATTCGTGGATAAATATACCGAAGTAAAGATGCGAAAATGCCGAGACGTTGTGCTGCTGTTCTTGCTGCCCAACGGTTTACACCTACAGTTGCGAAAGAAATAATAGCACCACTACTACACATTTTGTACTTGATATAAAAAAAATCAATTACTGTCGCGATTTTTTTAAATTTTGAATTTTTTTATATTGTTTAGTATTTCCCATAAACAAAAACAGTGTTCCCATGCTTCAAATTTCTTTCTATATATTTTTTTTTGGGATTTTAAGAAAAAAGCCCCAAAAAACACCGAAAAAAAAAATGCGGAAAAGCGCGATCTTATCAAAAAATAGATATAGGACGGAAAAACTTATAGAAGTTGGTCGATTGGTAGGATTCTCTAATAAAATGATTAAAAAAACCTTAAACTATAAAGAAAAGACTGAAACACGCGGACAAAAACGATCTATGACCCCTCTCCATGTGAAAAGACTGATTCGTCAGAGCAAGAAGGATCCCTTCAAGCCTGCTACTGAGCTTAAAAAAGAGCTTAAAATAAATGTGACGGACGAAAAAGTTTGCACATATCTTAGCCAACATAACTTAAAAACCTGCAGCCCAAGAAAGGCAAGCGCATAAAGTTAGCCAGGAATCATGAAAATTAGACATCCCAATAATGGAGGAATTTTCTATGGTCAGATGAATCCAAAGTGTGTATGTTTGGTGGAAAGGGATCTCGATCATACGTTAGACGTCCAAGGAACACAGAATACAAACCCAAGAACACCACAAAAACCATTAAGCATGGAGGGTGTAGTGTAATGGTATGGGCCGGATTCTTCTACTATGGAGTACGTCCAATACATTGTATTAAAACCATAATGGATCAGCACGTCTACGTGAATATCATGGAGACTGTTATGATACCCTTTGCAGAATACGAAATGTCACTCCTATGGGACAATGAACACAAACACACCAGCAAGAAAGCAAAGGAATGGTTCAGGGCAAACTCTATCAACGTTTTGGAGTGGCCTGCTCAGTCGCCTGACCTGAATACCATCGAAAATCTGTAGTCCGACGTCAAGAAGGCAGTTGCTGCTTCCAAGCCGACCACTATTGGATCACTTTGGGAAGAGATTAAAGAGTCCTGGTCCAAAATCCCCCTAAAACGATGCCAGGACTTAATTAATTCCATGCCAAGACGCTGCGCAGCTGTTATTGCCAATAAAGGACACTGCACTAAGTTTTAAATGATAAATATAGATTTAGTACTAATAGTAAAAACTTGGTAACTAATGAATTTGTTCCTTATTGTTAATTTTTTTAATTTGAAATCCATTTTTGAAAAGTGGTGCTATTATTTTTTTCGCCTAGTTTTATCAATTTCAATAAATTTCTTTAAATAACTTTAAAACGTAAAAAAATAGATGATTTTTTTTTATTCCCAGGTTTTCAAGAGTCTTCCATTTCTAAAAATATGCTTAAGGTTTCCTTAAAGTTAAAAATCTTAGTTGGGCAACTATTTAAAAATTTCTTGTGCTGGTGGTGCTATTATTTTTTTCGCAGCTGTAAATATTAACCTTTAAATACAACTAAAGTAACAGATTCTAATAAAAATTTCACACAAATTTTTTGTATTTTATATTTTTTTAATTTTTTGGTAAATCGGTGCTATTTTTGTTGGCGCCTTAATTTCGGATAAAATCTTTTTTTTTTATATTTTCATTTGGAGTCTTGCAATACATACCAATCTTTGCGATATCTAAGTTCAAACCTTTAAGTTTATATATAAGTTTTGAAAGAATTCATTAGAACCATTGTTTAAACAAAAACCATAAGACAGACACATAAGACTCATGGTGCTATTTTTTTAGGCGCAGCTGTATGTACATATTTATAACTATTTAGTATGAAGACTATTTTCAAGTAGAGTTTATTTTTACATTTAATAAAAAAAACGAGGGGGAACGTTATGAGCCGCGTCTGCGCCGCGGCTCTACTTTATACCCGGTACTCTGTCAGTTTGTATGTATGTGAGCTTGTTGTAATTTATTACATGTTCGCAAAAGGAAAAAATTAAATTTTAGCCAAAAAAAAACAATTTAAGTCGAACCTTTTCGGAGATTTTGATCTATCAGATGTTTCCATATTGGTTAACATAAATTTTTTACATCTGCCATTTCTACATGTTTTTATCTACTTCCTACATATACATACACGGCTGTGTGCGAGAGAGAGAGGGAATCAGTCTGCGCTTGGGAGGCCACTGAAATTTCATTTGTTCCTTCTGACTATATTTATGATCCGATCTGATCCAAATTCAATACTCTGATAGATATAGTAATTTTCTATGATTCTGCGTTTTTGGTTTTCCCGTATCTTCAAAATTGTAGATTTTCATCTTTTGTGGGGGCGGAAGGGGGCGTGGCCAAATTTTAAAACAAACTCGTCTCGGTTTGATATCACAGGAGCTTGGATAGAAAGTTTGGTGGTTCTAGCTCTTATAGTCTCTGAGAACTAGGCGTCAAAAAATTCGATCAGGCATAGCGCCTACCCCTGTGTGTGAGAGAGAGCGAGAGGGAACGATGCATTTCGAAATTGTTTTCTTCATTGTGGCTATATTTATGAGTCGATCTGATCCAGATTCAACACTCTGATAGATATTGTCATTCTCTACGATTCTGCGTTTTTAGTTTTCTCGTATCTTTAAAATTGTGCATGCCACAGATTTTCGTCCTTGGAGTGGGCGGAAGGGGGCGGGGCGAAATTTTGAAATACACTTGTAACAGTGCGATAGGACAGGAGTTTGGATACAAAATAGTGTTCCTCTAGCTTTTATGGTCTTTGAGCTATAGGCGCTAATGAAGACGGACGGACGGACAGACGGACAGACGGACGGACAGACAGACATAGCTATATCGACTCGGCTATTGATGCTGATCAAGAATATATATACTTTATGGGGTCGGAAACGCTTCCTTCTGGGTGTTACACACATTAATTTTTTGCACAAATCTAATATACCCCTTTACTCTTCGAGTACCGGGTATAAAAACTGCGTACTCAAAATTTCGATCAGTTTTTTTTTTATTTCTATAATTTTAAAAAAATATGGTGCACATGGACTGCGTCAAACGAAAAGCGATCTTTCTATTTCTTTGAAACTATACTCTCCCCGAAATTTAATTGAATGTACCTAATTTTTCGTTTGTATTTCAAATTAAAAATTAAAGAACAATTTTTTATTTAATTTGTTACTTTTAATTCTTTAATAGTTGTTTAACAACGTAATTTATAAAATTTAAAAAAAATCAGGGAGATTTCTAGAAAAGTTTTTTCGAAAAACATAGGCATACACTGCGAAATTCAATTAAGGGCAGTGTTTCAAAAATCGTTATAAAAATGGTAATTGAGCAGTTTTGATAATCATATCGCTAATTAATAGTTAAGTTAGTCAGTTAAAGTCCAACTGCCTGCATTGGAAATCACCTCACAAATTCTTTTTGGCATGGATTGCACAACCTTTGGAAACTCTGATTGGGGAATTTCAGCCCATTCCTTGTTGACAGTAGTCCGTAACTCCTCTAACGACTGAAAATTTCCACCGGGGTAAACACGACTAGCTAGATTTCCCCACATGTTTTCGATGGAATTCAAGTCTGGGAAACGTGCTGGCCACTCTAAAAGCTCAATTTCCCTTGTTTGAAACCATTGACGACTAGCTCGCGATACAAGTATCGGGGCATTATCCTGTCGGAAAATTGTTTCTTGGTCCGGCTGCTGCTCCAAAAAGCTTACAAGGACTTCATCCAGCAAGTTTGTATAACCTTCTGATTTCATTCTGCCAGTAATCTTGCAAATAGGCGTGCTATTGTGAAAACTGAATCCAGCCCAAAACATCAACTAGCACTAGCGCGTTCAGATCCTTGCAAATCAATATTAATATGAAACCAATATTAATTGAAACCATCTGGGCCATCAAGATAACATTTTTTTTCATCCGACAAAATCACTTCCTTACAATCTTCTGGTCACGCTATATGGTTTTTTGCAAAATTCAGCCTTGCTAATTTATGGACTTTAGTAAGGGCGGACTTCGACTTAATTTTCTTCCACTTATGTGGGTTACTGCCCGATAAAATTTGCTGCACACGACGTGTAGATATTGGCAGCTGCAGATCAGCTTTAATTTTTGAAGCTGTTGCGTTTTCCTTTAAACCGGAGCGAATAATTGCGGTTTTAGTCCTTGGAGAAATTTATAGGTTGTTGTTTTTTTTACCAATTTTTGTTATAGTTTTCCTTAAGTTTGATCACATTGTCCACTGCTGAGGCTGTCCAGTGCAATTTTCCGGTTGGACATATCAGTATCCTTATAAGCAAGAACCTTTGCAATTTCTTCGGATGAAAGTGCTGTTCCCTTTCCCATTTTAAATTTTGAATAGAAGTCAGCGTTTTTAGGTTATTTTCTGCTCATAAATAGACTCAGTACTTGAAATTAGTACGGAAAAAATGTATTTGACTTCACAATCTTTTACTGGAACAGCTACAAAGACACTGCCTCTAATTGAATTTCGCATCGAAAGTCGCAACTAAGCAGACAATTCTGCGAAAACAATCTAAAATCTAACGGTAAATGCATTTCTGAAACTTAAAATTGACTACGAATAAGAATAACAAAAGGATATGAAAAATACAAGGTACCGTTATCTCCAATCACGCTTTTTCATGCAAAAATTAAGTGCCTTTAATTAAATTTCGGGGAGTTTAATAGTCTCAGTTAAGATTGTCAAAACCCAAAACCCGCAAACTATTGTTGAGTTTTACTTTGAGCGAAAAAAATAAAAATCATTTAAACTCATCGAAATCTTTTGGAGGTTTTGAGTTGTTTTGAGTTAATTTGAGTTTCGTGGTTTTTTTTTTATTTTCGCAAAGAAAAAAAACTGCTTATTCAATGAAAAGCAGATTTCAATGGTAATTGTCTGATGAAATGGAAATGTTACGGGATTTCTTCAAGATTCTAATGCTTACATTCCAGGCTTTCTAAAAAGATATCATTTGTTCAGTTTGGAAGACCAGAAATATATTAAAAACAGTTTTGAGGATGTTGACGTGAAACACTGCTATTTTAGTGAACACAGCTGTATATATCCGAATAGCACAACAAGATTCTTTACTCTTCAATCTTTCCTGAACGAAAGTGAAGAGAGTGTACAAAGCTCTGACTGAAGATGGAAGGGAGAGAAATTCGTTATATTTAAAAAAAATGTGACGAAAGAAGAAACTATTACAAACATCTTGTAAATTTGACTATCCTACAAGTACTAAAAGTGCTACAATGAATTATCCAATTGTCGTATATGAAGACAACTTGGGATTACGCCCATTTTCCCTGAAAGAAATTCTAAGAATAACAAAGAGCACTTTTAGTACAGAAATTGTCTATGTACGACATACTCTGAAATGAACTCTCAAAATTTGTATCTAAAATGCGGATTATTTAAAATACATACCTTGCTCTCGAAGAACTTTAACCGCTTCCAGCACTCGTTTGGTATAAATACACGGTTCGTAGTTATCCATTTCAGCTTCAACGACATTACAAACACGAGCGGAACGCCCTTGAATGGATCCAGCAGTCACGCGCAAGTCGCGAGCATCGCCCACTTGTAAGGCCATTACACATTTATTTACATCTTCAAGAATGTGATTCTCAGATACTGCCAAAAAGTCGTCAATGGTAGTAATGTCGTCGACGGCTTCAGTTAAAATACGAACTTGGACCTCCCATGCTTGACGATAGGCGGTCATGTTTTCTTGAGCAACTTTTGAGTTTGGGCGCACAGTCAAGATCGATGCGGCATTTATTACTTGTGGGCATAAACTTTCTATCTGGGCAGCAGCATACCGAACCATTTTAACACCATCTTCGTTATTGGACATGCTACACACCAGATTGGCTACCTCTACAAGTTTCTCAGCATGCTTGGTGAAAATATCGGCTTTCTCACGCACTTTCTTCTCATTCCCGCTCTTAGCAGCTTCAATCAAATCCAGAAGAGGCGTGGTCGTTTCCAAGAAAGAGTCGGAAACATGATCAACAACAGCTTTCCTGAGCTGCCTCCGTAGATCCCGAGTTTTGCGACACATTTGGTCAATCGCACGAACCAGTCCGGGGCTGTTGTCTTTTTGACTTATCTAAATTAATTTTTGTTAATAATTGCAGATATGCAGTAGGAATATTGCGATAAATCTTACATTGGACATGTATTCGGAGAGTAAATCCTGTAAGGCTTGTCGTACAGCATTGCATTCAGCGACAATTCTTTCTCGTCGCTCATCCCTTGTACAGTCAGCATCCGCCATCAGCGCAGCTGCACTTATAATGCTCTCCAGTCGTTCTTCGAGTAGCTGACGAGAACGCTTCTCGCTGTAGGTCATGGGATCCATAACAATACCTTCCTACACATTAAATAAAATAATAAAATTAGTTACGAAAAGGAGCAATTAATGCATCTGCAAACATATGTAAAGTTATCAAAACATGTTGGTGCTCATGAGAAAACAATAAGGAAACACCAGAAATTAATTTAGTTCTTAATGCTTATGCAGTCTGTTACGATCTTATATTAGCCTTTTTACACCATACTATTATTTATTAAAGTATAATGGTAGTAAAGGTCGTTTTTCGGAGGTTTTACCGATAAGCGTAACATCTCCTTTAAAATTCTCCTCACCGACTCTCTTATATGTATCTAAATCACTGGAACTTCCAAGAGATTCAGCCCAGAGTCATAAAATGTCTATCCTAAAATCTCAAAAGACGAATTCCGATTTTTTCCATTCAATATAAGAACGCTCGTAGTCTTTTGAAAAAATTGACTAAAATACATACTAATAGTGTTTCTTTTGATTTCGACGATATCACTATACATAACGAAAACCTGGCTAAACTCTTCCTCCTCAGATCATTAAATTTTAATCCATAAGATTACTACCTATAAAATAGACCTTACTTCCTTTACTGGCGGGATTCTGATCACAACAGTAAGAACGGATTTGTCATTCAAGGTTTTTCTGGAATTGAATTTATTGCATACAAAGTCCGCATTGGGATGTCATTTATCTTTTTGACCTGTCATTTATCTTATAGTTATAGCGAATATAGAATAGTTACAGAAATAGTTTTATACAAGGAATTTGGATCGACCCATGCTGTGATACTTTCTGGTTCGCTATATAATATTTTTTATCTGTTAGTTTGCAACGGAAAAGGTTTAAAATTGTGTTAAAAACTGAAACGGTATTGTTATATAACATTCTTTAATGAATTGGGCTTACATCAAAATCGTCCAAAGCAGCAGCCAGCTCCCCGGCGCCGCTGTATATATCTGTCGGTTGAGATGACTTGCCTTGAGCGACATCGCTAATGGTGTTTACAGCATCACAAACTTGTTTCAAAATGAAGTCTCGATTTACTTTTGCTAGATCCAGCTCCGGATGTCGAACATAGACTTTGGATGCGGTTAGAAGCATAGTGGAATGTTTCTTAAGCATCGCTCGAGCGGCTGCTAAATCATCCCGCAATTGGGGATCTTTAAGTTCTTGTTGACGCTTTGCAGCTTGTTTTATAAGTTCTCCTGCATTTCGTCCAAATTGCTAAGACGCAAGTGAAAAAAAAAAAACAGATAAATGAGAAGAAAAAAAATCTTCAGACATACCCTCATGTTCTCCATAAGTTCGTCCTGACTGGATGCATTTTTTAGTTTGTTTAAATCATCTTCCACTATGTGAAGTGATTTCAATAGTAGATGAACATCTACCATATCAGCTAATATCAATAAACGAGTTACAGC
This sequence comes from Drosophila helvetica, assembly GCA_963969585.1. Lineage (NCBI taxonomy): Eukaryota > Metazoa > Arthropoda > Insecta > Diptera > Drosophilidae > Drosophila > Drosophila helvetica. Next base: position 27,779,908 of record OZ018403.1, on the reverse strand, counting down.
TGAAAGTAAATTTCTGGCTGCTCGAACCATGTTTCCTCTTTTTAGGGAACTGCACGGATCTTCAGAAAATTCCCTGGCTGCAATGCTCATTGCATCTCCGGTTTTACGCACTTCATCGACAGCGGTTAGCATTTCTTGTGTGATGTCTGGATTTTCATAGGAAATCTGTTCTCCCTTCTGAATAAAGTTTTCCGTTGCCTTTTCAACCGCTGCAACTAATGCACTGGCACGTTTGGATTTTCCTTGAAAAAATAAATCTTAACTCATTAAGCCTTAAATAAAAATTAAAATTTTTCAAATTAGCTTATACATAGACCTAGAAATGTGCAGTTGTTTTCATAAAATGCATTCCATATCAAAATATAAATTAAATCCGAATAAGTACCACGTTGGTAGTAACATCATGGCTTACGTTCTTATGTTTTAAATTGTTATTTTCATAAAATGCGTTCTATAGAATCAGAATATAAATTGAACCCGATTAGGTACCTCGTTTGCACAATGGGAAAAAAGTCAGATTTTTTGGCATACACTCTAAATTTAAAGATATAAACATTAAGTTTAGCATTAACCTTAGTTAGACTAATTTAGAAATTTCTTTTTTTTTTGGACCACGCCTTCCCCTCTCTTACCCAAACAACTTTGAGAAGAAGAGCCAAATATTGATTTTAAGATGTGATTTTTCACGAAAAGGGGCAAAAACGGGCAAAAAAGATTAATAACATCTGATTCTAGATGGTTAATCTAACAACCTTTAGCCAAAACTCTAGAGACAACTGACCTTAACTTGACTTCTTGGATAGATTTTAGAGCCTTAGTGTACTTTCAAAAAATTTTGATGACCAAAGAACCGATTTACCTATACCGCAAACTTACCCCTGCTACATCACAACGAATAAACAATTATTTATGCCCTCGATCTATATGCTTTGCTCGAAGAGGCAGTTCTTCTTTAATGCCATCCGCCTATGGAACAATCTTCCCCCATAACCTAAAATCAATTAGGAGCGCAAGCCAATTTCATATTAAAATTAAAACACATTTAAGAAACAGGTAAAAGTTATAAAAATAAGAAAATAATAAAAATAAAATAGAAATAATAATAGAAAAAAAATAATAATAAATAATAAAAATAAAAAAATAAAAAAATTATAATAAAAAAAAAAACACCTAATTTATAAGTAAATGTTCTCAAAATGTTAATTTATAAGTATAAGTTTTAGGAAGTTACTTTTCTAAATGATTTGTATATCTTTAGTGACTAGCGCAATAAAAATAAGTAAACACTTTTAGCGTTAGGATATAGAATGAAATAAAATTGAAATTGAAACTTGTGCTAATCTAATTGTAAGGCTTAATAAAACACGAACACATTTGTTAATTATTAGCTCAAAATACACATTAACAACACATTTGACAGTTGCAAAATAAAACCAAAATACTACAAATCTCTACTACTACTGTATTTTAAATACCTTCATTAACTTTATCCATATTTACACTTTTATATAATGCGAACAGAAGAAACACAATTCGCTCTAAAAGTTGCAATTATTTTTCGCGCTTTTTCAGCTCATGTGGCAGCGCTCAAGCTGACTTTAAGCACTTTTCAAACATTAAAGGCACTCCCCATACTGTATACTTTGGAGTCTTTAGATTTAGGGAAAGCAGAGTACTCAGATCCAAAAATGTTTGTTAGCGAAAAGTTCTATATAAAAATACTAGCGGCCAAGTGTGACCAGGTGTGCATGCCATGCGGAGAAAAATTCAATCCATTTGAAAAATTCAAATTTTGTATCAAAGCAAGAAGAAATGTATTATTTGTGGGCGTTGTGGCGCTGGAGGACCACAATACACGGATAAAGCACCGCAATATGGGATAAATCCGTTTTGTGCGGAGAAGAAATGCAAACAACTATTCTTTATTCACTATTTCTCCCCTAAATTTCATCCCTCAACGATTTCCAAGCGTTTTTGCACCCATCACCGCCAATACACGCATATGAACATAGATTAACATTTTACATTTATTATACCCAGTACTCGAAGAGTAAAGGGGTATATTAGATTTGTTGAAAAAATGAATGTGTGTAACACCCAGAAGGAAGCATTTCCGACCTCATAAAGTATATATATTCTTGATCAGCATCAATAGCCGTGTCGATATAGCTATGTCTGTCCGTCTGTCCGTCCGTCTTCATTAGCGCCTATAGCTCAGAGACTATTAAAGCTAGAGGAACACAATTGTATCCAGACTCCTGTCCTATCACACTGTTGCAAGTGTATTTCAAAATTTCGCCCCGCCCTATTCCGTTGCCACAAACGACGAAAATCCACAATTTTTAAGATACGAGAAAACTAAAAACGCAGAATCGTAGACAATGACCATATCTATCAGAGTGTTGAATCTAGATCAGATCGGATCATAAATATAGCCCCAACGAAGAAAACCATTTCGAAATGCATCGTTCCCTCTCGCTCTCTCTCACACACTGGGGTGGGTGCCGTGCCCATTCGTCCAGATGAGCGCCTAGATCTCAGAGACTTTAAGAGCTAGATCGACCCAACTTTCTATCCAAGCTCCTGTGATATCACTTCAGTACAAGTGTATTTCAAAATTTTGCCACGCCCCCTTCAGCTCCGTTAAGACGTATGTAGATGTGGAAATGTAGAGAAGACGTAAAGAAGATGCAAAAAACAAATGCAAACAAAAATGGAAACGGTTCGACTTAATTTTTTTTTTTTTGGCTGAAACCTGTCTGCCTTACTCTGATTGGTATTTGCACACACGCCTTCAGCTGGATATCAATGAACTGCTAGTGTGGTGTTAAAACAATCTGCTTTTTTTAACCTTTCAAAATGTAAACTCATGACATTTTACCGACGCGCTCCACATTTTATGTCATATTCTCTAGGAAGTCACTTGATGGATCGAATTTCGAGCTCAAACGACGTTGGAGTCCTTTTCGATCACAATTTGTATTTTAACAGCCATATATCTGCAACAGTTAATAAAGCCAAGGGTGTTTTAGCGTTTATCAAGCGTTGGTCCAAGGAGTTTAACGACACTGACCAAATAGCTGTATATTTCGCTAGTGAATCCGATATTGGAGTATTGTTCTTGTATGTGAAGCCCGCAGTATAAAGAGCAACAAGCTGTTCTCGAATCAGTGCAAAAACAATTTTTTATGTTTGCCCTTCGTAATTTAATCTGGGACTCTGGTATAATCTTGCCACCTTACCGATCTAGGCTACAACTTATAGACCTTCTTTCATAGCACCATCGCAGAATAAGCATAAGCTCCTTCTCGGTATGGTTGACGCTTTTGAGCCAGGTTGACTTTGCGGTTCCCCCTCGACCTATCCGTACCTTTCGATCTATCAGACTACCCTTATCAAATTACGCCCAACATGAACCTTTTATGGTTTTATGCCTCAATTTGAATACCCTTTCCCATATCCTATCCCTTGAATTATCCCTTAATAGTATTATATCTGTCGGAGATCGAAAAGAAACATTATTATTTCGCAGGTAAATAAGTAAACGATACATGGTAAATTTTATTCGAATAGTACTGGCTGTCGATATATATTGTCTAGTGTGACCTTATGTTGCTGAGAGCATAGTCTGAGAGCGAGAGAGCGCCTCAGATTAGCATGGCGCAAGTGTAGCCGTGGTTGTTGAAGTCAGTCTGTGTATAGATGACAAGGAAACAGCACAACACATTGCGACTTGCTGTGCTTCTGTGACCAAGAATCCAATATGGCGGACGAGACCCAATATACCGAAAACGCTCCGACATCAGAAGTGGGATCGGCCTCGCCACCAGACCACTCTGGCAATCAATGGTGTGCACTTTTCGAGGCCCAGAACCGAAATTTCATGGAGCTGTTTCGATCAATGCAGGCATCAAAGAAAGCAGACGAAAAAGCCAAATTTGTGACACTGCCAAAATACAACCCCGAAGCTGTATGTGCAGATACTGCGGCGTGGTGCATAACTGTGGATATAATTATGACTGAAAATCCCATAGAGGGCAGCGCACTGCTGATTGCACTCAGTGACTCGCTAGAAGGAGGAGCATCACAGTGGCTATCACAGATCTGTTATACAGGAATCAAATGGCCTAAATTTCGAGAGCTATTTGTTCAGCGCTAAGAAGGTGTAGAGACGCCGGCAGCCATTTTGCTGAATATCTTCAACGGGAGCCCAAAGCCGAGCAAGTGTTTGTCTGTATCTAGCAGCCCCTTGATGACGTCACTGCTGTCTAAATGGAAAACAATGGATTTGGAGGAGATAGCAGTGTCCGTTGTGCTGGCCCACACATCCAAAATAGACAACCGACTGCAGCGCTTACTATTTACCACCAACATCAAAACACGCACTGAATTGCAGCAGCAGTTGCGAGCGTATGCGTTTGGCTAACGAAATGATTACCCTATGACGGATCACGACCATGGCACTGAACAAAAGAAGCAAAAATTCACATCGGATCCATGGTGCCATTTCTGTGGCAAAGTTGGACATAAAGTGGAAGAGTGCCGCAACAGGAGAAATGGAGAGTGGAATGCGTTCAAGGGCAATCAGACTCACGGCATCACGACACAGGGCAAGGAACGAGCAGCGGTGACATGTTTTAAATGTGTTAACCCTGGACACATTGCGTCTGTATGTACCAGCTTCGAGCGAGAGCAGCACATTCGAGAAGCGGGTGAATGTCTGTACCGTGGTGAAGCCAAAAGGAACCCTACATTAGTTTGGTGAGCCTGTTCCATTTTCTCTGACTCGGGTGCCGAGTGTTTTTTTATTGAAGGAAAAGCTGGCTAAATACTAAAAAAGTTCGTGGTCAAATGAATAAAAAATGAGGTTGTTTTAAGCGGCTTTGACAAAAATTCTATATCATTTACTTTGCAACAATAAATTGTCAAAATATGTGAATATTCTTTAAAAATCCTATTTTGCGTGGTGGGGTATCCCAAATAGTCGAGTAACAACTGACCCAGATCAGAAAAGGAAACGTTAACGAGAGGCAAAATACATAAATTTCTAGCGAATAGTGCTATCCGTC